>JAGTXR010000490.1:0-60999 GCA_022606575.1 Glossosoma conforme
TTAACATTCTCAAACTATACCTGATCAGGATAACTATGCTACTTATTTTCGTAATTGTGTTAGTAGTAATCGTATTTAAATATCTTTCAAGTTTTACTAAACGCATTTACATTTTTCAAATAAATAATATTAGATAAAAAGTGTGTTGCTGTTTTTATCGCAATATAAATATATATTACGACTCGTAATTACGAGTACAATCATCATTTTTATAAGAAAAGTATTTTTAAAAATATTAAAACGACAATACTTACATGCTGCCAATTGCTGCTGGTGTTGGGCTATCGCTCTCTGAAATGAAAGAAAAGTAATTAGCTTCCTTCATACATTATAGAGGCTTACTATATGTTTGTTATTTTTATAATTAATTATGCCATATCAGCTATCAGACCATATGTCCACCAGACACCAGGAACGTGATAGTGGTTAGATTCTTCGCCCTGTTACAAGTCGATGTCGCATCCACACATTATTTGTTCAGGACTCGGAGAAAATGCCTCCTAAGGCAACCTGTTGTAATATATGAATAACAGAAATTGAAAAGGTGTATTCCTTAAAAAACTAAACATAAATTGTCGTTTTAGCATCGACGTGACATATTATCAGTGCCAAAAAAAACTAAAATCTTTTATTTAGGCACTTTTAATTTTGTTGATTATATGGTCATCACAGCCCTGATGAGTAAAATTCGTCGTGGGTTCCATTGGTGGGATAAAAATAAACATTATCAACATGTAAATGATGAAATAAAATATAAATTTAAATATTACGTATTATATAATACGAATCACTCTAAATTTAACATGTCATCACTTATCAATTATTTTTCAATAGTTTTGACTAACTTAGTATAAGCAGATAGTTTTGTAAGAAGTAATCGAGATGTAGTGAAAGTTCTCGATGCGTGTTTTCATTTTGCGGGTTTACTGCAGTTGATTAATCACATCCGACATGTTAGTATAGCTAGCTTCATGTTTGTGTATGTACCGGCGAAGACTTAATATAGATTCCATCTTTCTTCTATGTTAATATACATAACTATTACTTTTACTCAAAACGCTTCTCTTTGGAAAATTGATAGTCATACTAGAAATTAATTTCCTTTTTATACTATGTCATCTTCAACTTTACTCCATGTTTACAGTACTATGAGTAAGTTGCAAACATAAATGTTTATAAGAAAAACATTTTTATATTTCTATGTTGTTATTCGAAAATTGTAAAAGCCATTGTTTGCCGTTTACATCTACATATATAAAAAATCAATGTCTGTCTGTCTGTCTGTCTGTGTGTGTGTATTTGATGCATTCCGACACCATTAACCCGATTGCGATAATACTTTGTCGAATTATTGCTGATACTAAAAGGAAAAAGATAGGATACTCAAAATTTGATTTAATTACAAAATTAATTGAATATTTACGTAAAACATGTTTTCATACAAGACTATTGTAATACAGAACGGCTAATTTAGAACATTGTGTTTCCTTGGCAACGCCGTAAACAACAATTCACTCACCTGAAGTTATTATAAGTAGGTACTAACGTAAGGTACTGAATATTTAGAAACAAAATTCGATTTTCGAATAAACTATTTCAATATTTGAATTTTTGACGACTTTTTGTTTTCGAATTAACATAAATATAACGTATTAATTGTGTGTGATATACAGTAGAAAGAGTTAATTATGGAATTCTAATTGCTGGTCGGCTTCGGATAGTATTATATCATAATTTCATTTAAAGTAAAAAATTAATAAATTAAAAATATTTAGTTTTGATTCACAATTTATTTTAATGTTTACATGTTTCGGCCTTCCTGAAGACCATCTTCAATAATGAAAAAAATAAAAACAGGCCGTGGCTTATATAGGTATGGACAAGATCCTATATTAATACACACATATTTACAGGTTGTATATGTGTGCGGGTACAACAATTGAAAAAGGTTATTTTAAAAATTAATTGGTATGTGATTAGTCTTAATGTATTGAGATATTTTTTTTATTATTTTTTTATTTTTATGTAAACACATACAGGAGAATACCGACAGATGATGACAGGAATTTTTTGTTTCATCTGTGGAATTCTATGACGCTTACCATGGTGCATATGGCTAAACGCTGCGTGTGGAGTGTTGATCCGCCAACGTCATAGACTACAGCCCGAGATTCACTCATCATCCTTTATTATTACAGGAATCTACTATGAATGGGTGGTCTTCACGGGATGACTTTGTCTACCACCAATTTTAATTGATAGGCTTTGACTGACATTTTACGGGTGATGGATCAAATTCACACCAACCGGGGTATTTTAGCGCTCAGAAATCGATTAAAAATCCATTTTTTTTTAATCTCCATCGGGGATCGAACCCACGACCTTTTGGCTTGCAAAGCAAACGCTTTACCATTGAGCTATGACAGCCAGCATTATACAATAATATTTTTTTTGCTTTCAATTTAAAAAAAGATATTATGAAATACTAGGTATTATATTTTTTAATTATAATTAATTCTAAAATTATAATTATTTCACCAAGTATTGTCAGTTGATAACCTTAATGTTAGTATTATATCAATCAATTTTAGTATCATAGATGATCATAGATGAATCCTAATGCCACACACAAGATCTTATCTTTAAGTGGTGTGGTAAGCGAATGTAAAAAAAGAAAAAAAAAATTGGAATGTAAATTACTGTGTAAAAAATGTATCTTTTTATATTTGATTAAATAAAAAAATAAAAAATATATATTTACATATATATTTCAAAAGTGAATTTCAAAACGTAACATTCACTGTGAAATCAATTATGCCACCCAAACGAAAAGCAATAGGTCAAGAGTACAACTCAAGCATGAATGAAAAGGGCATCTCGAGCTTCAGAAACAGTCGAGCAAAGGAGAGCAAGATTGGAAACAGATCGAGTACACGCTGCTGCTCAAACCCGTTCATCTGGACAGATGAGCAACAGGAAGCAAGATTGGAAACAGTTAGCGTACACACTGCTTAAACCCGTTCACATGAAACAGATGAGCAACGGGAAGCAAGATTGGAAGCAGATCGAGTACGCGTAGATCATACCAGACGTACTCTGCATGCTGATTTAAATCATAGTGCTTTCCATTACGATCCTAATTATGATTACAGTCTGCACCCAAGAATTGTAATTGGAAAAATTGATAAATTATGCGTGTATTGTAGTGCCTTTAAATTTAAAAATGAAACACTAGGAATGTGCTGCACGAGTGGAAAATTGAAATTGCCAGGAATTAGATTCACCCCCCGAACCTTTATTAACGTTGGTATCGGGTGATACAAGTGAATCAAAACATTTCTAGACAAACATACGAAAGTACAATTCTTATCACTACCACTGCCGAACGCAAATCATTCCTTATCGTACAAATGGTCATGTTTAGCAAGTCTCAGAAACGCATCGATCGTACGATGGATTGCAATATCCGATTTTATTTTGGCAAGGAGAAGACGGATACCATTTCAACATCCCGTTGAGAAATCCACAAACAGATGAGGAAACGACTAAGAAAGTCAGTGCCATGAATTACTATTCATATCGATTGATGATTCGTGAAAACGCTAAAAATCATATCCTAAAAGGTCGAAATTTGTTCTATCAATACATGTTCGTGAAAATAGAAAATGAACGACTCCTCTACATTTGATTAAATCAAACCAAGTTGAGTTCCGCAGAGTATATTCATTTACGCGATGCAGTTGTAAATGATGGCTGAAAAACAAAAAAACATTGTGTATCCAAAAGCACTCCAATAAATAAAAACACATACGGGCGCCACTGTCAAATTTAGGTAAGAACAACATAACCTAAGTTTATTGTTTCTAATTGGCTCCGGTCACGCCTCAAGTCCAACTTATCCAATCGGAAGGCGAGAGGCTCCCGACGAGGCGTTTCCATAAAAACTCGCGTTTTTTTTTTTTTTTAGTGGCATTGCAACGCATGCCGGGTACACGCTAGTTCTAAATAAAGAACTATCTCGCTTCAATCTCATACCTGAAGATACGAGTGTATACACAAATAAATGTATAACCTCTCACGATCAACATAGTGCATATGTCGGACGAAGGTAAAACTATTAGAAGGAAAATAGCTCGCCGGCGGTCATAGCTCAATGTTCAAAGCGTTTGCTTTGCAAGCCAAAGATTGTGGGTTCGATACCCGACGGAGATAAAAATAAATAAATAATTAATCGATTTTTGAGCTCTAAAATACCCCGGTTGGTGTGAATTTGATCCATCACCCGTAAAATGTCAGTCATAGCCTATTAATTAAAATTGGTGGTAGACGAAAGTCATCCAGTGAAGACCACCCATTCATAGTAAAATCCTGTAATAATAAAGGATGATGCGTGAATCTCGGGCTGTAGTATATGACGTTGGCGGATCAACACTCCACATGCAGCGTTTAGCCATATACACCATGGTAAGCGTCATAGAATTCCACATATGAGACTTCAGAATTACTATCACCATCTGTCGATGTTCTCCTTTTACTGTATTATATTCCTGTATGTGTTAATCAGGAAACCTATGGCTTTCTCGAGAGCGTCGAGCGGTCTTCGCGACTCCGGATAAGAGTTATATTACTTGGTGAAGCAGCGACCTGACGCC
The DNA here is from genome assembly GCA_022606575.1 of Glossosoma conforme. Lineage (NCBI taxonomy): Eukaryota > Metazoa > Arthropoda > Insecta > Trichoptera > Glossosomatidae > Glossosoma > Glossosoma conforme. The sequence continues at coordinate 4,653 of JAGTXR010000490.1, forward strand.
GCTCAGCTCCAGGGACCTGGCGTCCAGAGACCGACTGCGCGGCTTGGCAAACTGCAGCGGCTCGTCATCCTTCTTACCGCCTTTGATCCAACGAAAGTAGGCGGCCATTGCACTTAACACTTATTGATTTCCAACGATCATCCCAGCCATTCTCACTTGAAACTTGTATTGTAAACTTCAATCGAAACAGTGTCTGACTTAACTGATTTCACAAATGAAAATATTATTATCTACCTTGAAAATTGTGCACTCGAATTGAATGCTTATAATTTTACGTTTATTCCTGAGTGAAATTAAAATTGAAATGCTTTTAAAAACGTAAAAAATAAAACAAAACGTGTTTACTGACAATTTGTCAATGTTGTTTTATACAGTAAAATATAATTGATTTTATAAAAAATAATATCTTTCGTATTTCTACGAGTTACTGATAAAAAATATTACAGCTAATTTATATTTAATTTATCATTATAATAAATATTTGACAGCAATATATGTCAGATGATGTGCTAAGCTTGAGTTTGGCATTTTCTGAAACTGATAACTTAAAAAAATCGTGGTAGCACTTGGGGTTGGGCCACATAGCGGAGTTTTAGTAGTTCATATATAGATTATTAAAAAAAAAAGTTAAATATTAATCAAAGCTATCAGCTTGAACATTGTTGCAGCGCGAGCACAAACTACCGAGATACTAGTATTAAAACGTATTTGTATCAGCAAATATAAAATGTTTTTGCAACGATTCTCACGGTTATGGAGATTTATTGATCAATAGATGCGACTGAATAATTAAATTGATTATATGTCTGCTTCTTTGGTTATTATTGACCTTAGTCAATAAACTTTAATTTTATATTAGTTTTCTTATAATAAATTATTTATTTTATCGTGTAATAGTTGATTACTATTAAAAATGATCCCTATTTTGAATAAGTCATAGGACATGCCTAATAAAAACCACCGAGTTAAAAAATTGCAAGATGGACTAACGACATAAGAAGAATAGCGGGAATGGCCTGGATGCGGAAGGCAGAGGAACGAAGAGGGTGGAGACTCATGCGGGAGGCCAACGTTAAACAGTAGACGGACACAGGCTGATGATGATGATGACACACAAAATATGTTATAAGTAAAAAAATATAAATTATAATTAAACTGTATTTTTAGCCTGAAGCAAGGATATGAATTTAAAATAATCTAGTCCATAAGTTCCCAAACTTATTTCACCCTTGCTATGATGGTAGGCCCCCTCCTACTCACTGTGAAACTTAAAAAAAAGTAAACATTAGTTCAGTGGTGTCAAACTCAAAAGGCATCCAGGGCCGCATAAGGTATTTTGAGTACGCTGGCGGGCCGCATCAAAATAACTTAAGAATCACTGTAACATTTTTAGGGGGTGGACCAATAACTTTTCAATATTTAAAATGGCTTAAAAAAATAAACACGCCGTCTATATCAAAAATAATATATTGAGTTTTAAAGTACACAAATTGGAGTTTTATTTTTTGAAGATTATATTGTGTAAATATAAACCATGTTTATTTTTACACTCCTGTAATCTGGACTGAATTTTTTCCATTACCATCCGAAAAATGGTTGGTGAAATATCATGCAATTCATCATATGTTCTCTTTTAATTTTTTAATAGATCCTGGATTGCTAATTTAAAGTATACTTTAAAGATATCCCAAAAGGAAAAAGTCCACTGAGGACAAATCCGGGCTGTGGGGTGGTCAATTAATGTCGCCTCTTTTAGATATCACTTTTTGGACGAAAAATTCACCAACCACTATTATAGTAATTTAATACATGAAAATAAATTTCTGCCCAAATAAGTGGAACCGAACGTTTCCATATTTTCATTGACAGTTTTTTTAAAGTCTGTAAAGCTTTTACCAAGTACCCGCCATGTCTAGATTCTTAGATATGAATGTAGACTGCATTTCTATTAATTACATCTGCTTGAAGTTATTTTCTGCTGCTGCAGTAGTTGAAACTTTGCACTCCTTTTTTAGGCGTCAGCGAACTGAGCTATTTGTTCAGTACAACTCAGTTGTCGGCCGGCAGCCGACGACACATAACATGCGTTTGTAGTGCATTTTTGTGCGAGGAACATTTTTTTCAGTTTTCCTGATTTATTCGGATTGTATACCAGATACGAGGTGGCAAGGTTCGGATTAAAATTTCGGGGAAAAAAACCGTTTCAGCACCTTAAAAAACATGATATCTCAAATTAGTTCTACATTTTTTCCCTACAAAATAATAAATGCTAGGACTAATTATCCTTTTCTTTTTACGACAACAAAAACATACTGTCCAGCGTAGGTCTCTTTAGCAGTTTCTCTTTGAGTGTTTGAAAGTACTCTGAATCTGTATCTTTTTTATCAGGGTACCATTTTCACATATGATCCACCAGCTTAAATGGTTTCATAGCGTCATTGCTTCGGTGTCAGCGGGAAGCGAGGTCTATTAGGTTCTTTAAAATGGGACAAAGCTCGTTGAACCGGGGGGAACTATGATTTGATTATCTTCGTAGCCGCCCATTTTTTTTCCTGTTGCCGTAGGCCCCTTGGAGGTCCTCATAGACGCCTGGGGGTCTATATAGACCACTTTGGAAATCGCTGATCTAGTCCAATGTTGGCATTTGAATGACGATTTTATCACGTGACAGAGGTTAAAACATACAGTCATAGGTCGTCTTTCAGTAATATCGAGGAATAAATTCTAAATATAATACATACTTCATTTTCTTCAATTTAAGTACGGAATTCTGTTAAGAATTATATATTCCATGGAAAATAAAATAAAAGAAGAAATATTAATATTCAAAAAGACAGTTTTTCGTTGTAACCTACCCTTATAATTATCGACAATTATTTTTGAGCAGTTATACCTCATTTTATTATTTGATGGCATGGCCTACAATTTTCATGTGCTAGCAGCTAGACGAACTGTTTAATCAGAAGTTAACTCTAAGTTAACCAAGCATCCTAAGGTTCCACCGAATGTATTCGACGATGATGTACTGAAAACCCGCTTAGAAACGCCATTACAATTAGAGTAAATTGGGTACACCAAATTCCAAAGACATCAATTGGAATACAAAACAATGGATGACTACGAGCACTTGTATAGCAATCTGGAAAGCTTAGAGCGATTAAGAATCCCAGGGTTATGAAGAGATCCACCTATAACGGCATCTTTCGGAAAGACTAGCGCTAGACGAAACTTTGTGGCGGCAATTTTAACAATCGTATGCTCCAAGTAGGGAGCGGATATAGAAGGAGAAAAGTTATTAAATGTTAGTAAAAAAAATTTTTTTAAGAATTTAATTTCATAAGTTTAAATATTAGGTACAAGGTACGGCTTGTTTTTCGAAAACTAGATCATTTAGTATAAGTACGACGACAGGCGATAAGTGATTGAAGAAAAGAAACGGATTAATGACGTAAATTAATCCACATCAAATGTCCAAATTAACAAACAACACATAATCCTAATCCAGTTGAAAAAAAGTGATATTTTAAATTAAACTTTTTTTTTTTAAATTTTGAATATCAATTTATACTACCAATTCGAAATTCTTCCACATTTATTTTGAAAGATTGCGGTATTTCCTTTTTAATTGTTTTTAATTCGTGCCATTTTTTAATAAAAGGCAGATATGAAAACAATAAAGATAAATGACGTGTGAAATATTATATTGTGTATTACATAACTGATAATACTATTTTCAAGATATTAAATTCAGCAATAACATCACGTAATAAATACTAAGTCCCTTGCCATCTACTAAAATCAAGGAAAAGGCGGAGAGCTTGGACAACAAAATTCTGGTACTGTCATATGTTAATATATAAAAATGTGTAATACTGGTAACTGTCGATGTTTTATTATACGAGTTTTATCATAGAACTAGCAAACGAAGCATTGGCCGACCCCCTAGAAGATGGACTGACGACATAAGAAGAATAGCGGGAGTGACCTGGATGCAGAAGGTGGAGGATCAAAGATGATGGAGACTCATGCGGGAGGCTTACGTTCAACAGTGGACGGATACAGTCTGATGATGATATACACATATTAAGTTTTTAGCATACTACATTTTCACATATTATTATTTATTCTGGCATGCATTGTTTTGAAATACTCATCTATGACTCAAAAACGAATCTTTCAAACAGGATTTGATGAAGCTTACAGTGTAGGTGAAACCATTGTAACCACGATATAATCAGTTTGAATAATAAAAAATTAATAAAACATTAATAACAACAAATATTATGGATCTTCAATGGAATGCAACTATATACCAATTTTTTAACTAGCAAATTTTTTACGATTCTTGCATTTTTTATCATTTTTGTATTATTATTTTATCTTTACCGACGAATTTCAATCTCAAAACAAATACGTACATAAAAATACAACAAACGATCGTTTTGTTAATAAAGTATAATTTTATCTCAGGATTATTACGATAAAAAAGTTACAAATGTTTTAAGTCCACTGAACATCCTGGACAGAAATAAATTGACGCCGGTGGCTCATAGAAGAACAACAACGCTTAATGTACTAATCGCGATGGTTGAATGTTATCACAAGTCATACACTGCGCTGTGGGTTAATTACAAAAATCACATTAAATTTATTTAAACACTGTGACGTTTTCAACTAATTATGTTGTGCCTGTGCATTTAATCAGGTCAATTACACTAATATCGGTTTATTCCTTGAAATTAGGCGAGAGTGTCACTCAAGAAGATCACGAAGATGGATGTGAAGTGGATCTACAAGTTTTGGCGATTTGTTAGAAGTATGAACAGTTCGAAACGGCGAGGTTCTTTCTGATAAGGTACGCGACGATCAACTGAACCAGTGGTAAGCGAACAGTCCCGAGCCGGGCTGCAGGACCGAACTGGAAGATAGCATTATTTACTAGAGGAATTATAAGACGCGGCTCAAAGTCTAAGAATGTATCATGTTGTATAATCATATTTTAATTAATGGTGAAATTCCATAATATCAAATAAAAATATAGGATTGTTTTGAATTATCCCACAGTTTTTTATTGTCGAGTCATTCAACAATGGTAACTTCATCAAAGCGATATAAAACAATTTATCATCCACTTGTTATCAATTATCGTCACAATACAACATTAACGAGTACATGTTGTAACATTTACTAAATTTCTCAATATTGTCAAAAAATTAAACGCCCAGTAAAATGTCGACAAACAATTAAGCAAAATTGGCCACGGACCGAAACTTGGAAAGGTTTGATGTACATGATCATCCGATCTCCTTAAAATGACCTGGTCAGAAGGATTTCGGGTCCCATTTTTACGGAATTTGGTTCTCATAAGCCACAGACACAGTGAAAACCCGAAAGAGATGTATAAGAAATGAATTAGAGCGATCATCGTCATTTTTCATTTTCAAAATTAGGAGCGAGCACATCGAAAATTGTAGCAATATTCATTGAGTATGAGAATATTCAATACAATATATATGTTCTTAAATATGATGATTAGCCCGATACTCTCGAGCTTTGGCCATTTGGTCTTAAGCAACGGCTCTACCCGACAACAGGTCCAACTTTACTTAACTCGGGTGATCTAGCGAGAAACGCATTCACGATATGCTATTGTCGCTAGACCATGATAACAATATGTTAACTAAGCGAAATAAAAATGTTTTTAAAATGTCATTTAGTGTTGTTCCAAAAAAAAACACCTAAAGCGCTAACAAACATTACGTTATAAACAATTTCACAAGTTCGCTATAATTTGAACTTTAAATTATCTCCGATTCGGCACTGTTCTCCCGCGCTATCTTTGCATGTGATCATAAACGATTATCACTTATTCAAACCATGCCGTGGACGAAATTCGGCCGCAGGTGTTTTTATCTCATTCGGAAGTTGGGGACACGGAAGGAACTATACTTTGTTCCTGGTTTAAACTGTTCTGGCTAATCCTCTCACCATGACTGATTACTGTCATGATGAGAGGATTGGCCTGGCACAACAACTGAGATGATGCGTACATCCCTCGTCAATAGGCTAACATCGCGATACTGATACGAAGAAAATCAATTATATATTTACATGGTGGATACTGGTGGTTGTTTGCTTAATACCAAATAAAAATCGTAATATATACAAAAATGATCCGCAAAAAAAATAAAGGCTACCTACGCCCATTCTCCTATGTGAGATCACAATTATTGTTGTACGTTCATATATCCTCTAATAGCGTTGACAAATGGAGACAAATAAAATTAAATAATCCCTAACCCCCAATGCTGTGGTTCCCAAACGGGAATACTAGTAGGGAATTTTGTAATTTTAGTATTTTAATGTCCATCAATTTTTTTGGAAGCACAAATGTTTCATTGCTCAGAATTTTTGGAGGCATCACTTTTTTTGAAGGGAAAACATTTTCGAACATGTCTATTTCTCTTTTAATATAATTGCTTAACAAATTGGATGGGATCCACTGCTTTAGAGATGAATAAGTTAATTATTTTTATTCTTTATTTTTTTATTTTTAATTCAAATATTCAGGTATATGTTAAAAAATTAAGTAATATTTTTTTTCGGTTCTTATTTCCTTTTCGATTTCCGGTTATTATGCTTTAAGAAAGTTACAAGTTATAATACAAAAATATCACATTTTCATAATTTAAGTGCTCAAATTGCGATGTTTATACACACTACACATGATTAAGTCATTGCGAGTACTCTCCAATAATAACTGCTACCTACATACAAAAAGTAGTACATCCTGGTACATCAAAGTTTAAATGATGACAAATAGATTCTTCTTCTTCTTCGTGTCAACGACGTCAAATTATTTTTGCCCAGTATTTGAGAACATCAATAGCCCGTATGTTGCCCAGCATTAGGTCCTGAGATGTGCAGCTTGTTACGCACATGGAGCAGGATCTTAGGTGTGGTCTGCAGGTCTCCACAGTCACACAATAGTGACTGTCCCTGCCGAAGCATTCCCAACCGCTCGAGGTTTTCCTTTGTTCTACAAACTCCGGTTCTTAATCTGTTCAGGGATTTCCAGGTCTGTCAGTCAAGGTTCTTGCCAGTTAGGAGGCCTTCCTTTGGAGTAATGAAATACTCTGATGCGACTTGTTGCCAGAGCTAGAGTGTCTCAGTTTTAGGGCCGGATGTGAGAGGTTGTGTGGATCTCAGAAAGCTGCTTCGCGACTTCAGTCTGGGTGTTGAGGGTATCTGATTATATAAGCATTGGGACGGTTGGTTGATTGCCTTACGCATTTCTTCGGCGCAAATGAGTTTGCGTCTTATGTTTGGTGGTGCGATACCAGCCAAGGGGTATAGTTTTATAAAGGGTGTTGGTTTGAGGCAGCCTGTGACGAATCTGCATGCATAATTCAGGGCAGTATCCACTTGATTACAATGGGCTGATAGACCCCATACAGGTGCCGCATATTCTCCAGAGAAACGTAAAAGTGCTAAAGCTGAGGTACGAAGAAGGGGTGGTTGGGCTCCCCAGTGAGTATTGGTCAGTTTGCGGATGAGGTTGTTTCTTGTTGCAACTTTATGTTTGGTGTTGCTGCAATGTAGCCTGAAGGTGAGAGTGCGATCTAGAGTGACTCCGAGGTATTTTGGATGGTCGCTATGTTCCAGTAATCTACCTTCCCTTAGATGCGTATCACTTGCTCACACCGACACCACTGCTATTATAAATACTGAAAAAGGGTGCGTTCAGGGCTCGGCATGTGGAACATTTTTTTGGAACCTTATTATTGACGAACTTCTTCTCACAAAGTTCCACCCATCAGTTCACATCCAGGCGTATGCAGACGACGTCATTATTAATATCGATTCTACCTCTTTGTCCGAACTCGAGCAGATAGCCGAGGAATCCCTTAAGAGAGTCTCTGCATGGGGTTCAAGAGCTAAGCTCACCTTCTCTGCACGCAAAACCAAAGTTATGATTTCTAGCAACAGACGATTGAAAGAAGCACCTACTACCATTATAGATGAGCAAATACTGGAAATAACAGACCACATAAAAGTTCTTGAGGTGGTCATCGATCGCCGTCTCCTGTGGAATAAGCAAGTTGATAACGTAATCAACAAAGCAACCGGTATATATAAAGGTCTCTGTCGAACTGCACGTGCAACTTGGGGATTTAGCGCCGAGAGCGTGGAAACCATCTACCATGGCGCCATAGAACCCATTATGACATATTGCTCCTCGATCTTGGCTCTCAGGGCACTAGAAAATAAAAATGCTCGGAAACTGAATAGCGTTCAGCGGAACATTGCCATCAGAGCCTGTAAAGGTTATAGGACTATATCTCATACATCGGCAACAACACTGGCTTTATACCCATCAATATGAAAATTAAAGAACGCGCTGCTATCTTCATCGTGAAATCAACCGGCATATTCGCCAACACTCTGAATTGAGAGAAGAGACTCATGACCAACGTTTCGCTAGAGTTTCTTCCTCATCCCTCAAAAAGGAAAAATTTACCATTGATGTTTTACTCGCTTAACAGTAAGTTAGACGGCATTAGTATTTATACCGATGGAAGCAAGGCAGGGTGTAGCGTAGGAGCCGCATTTGTAGCGTACTCTGAAAAGGTTAACGAAGTCACGTCAGAAATTTACAAACTTGAATATTGCACAGTAGATCTAGCAGAACTCTATGCAATTCAAAAGGCCCTCTCGTGGTTTTCTGAAAACCCCGACTCGCAATACCGAACTGTAAACATATTGTCAGACAGTAAACACGGACTTTTTTTTTTTTTGGGGCCTTAGGCCCCCGGCCGGTCGCCTTGTACCTGCGCTCCTTGGGAGCACTTACCAAGGCATTGTTTTCAGAGTACATTCTCGTTATACAAGTAACTGGTTTTGGTGAGCAACACCACACATGGGTGTAAAAGTTAGTAGTTGAGTTTTAGATTTGGTTTAGAGCTTCTGTGGTTGAGCGCTCCAGTGAAGATCGACTATTAGCTTCTACTGTTAGAAGTGCATCGTCAGCGTATGCTACAACACCACATCCGGGAGGCAGCGGTAAGCTGAGGATGTCATCGAAAAGAATGTTCCAAAGCATTGGGCCAAGAACGGAACCCTGAGGACACCCTCTAGAGACGTTACGTGATATACGAACGCTTCCAGCGTCAGCGAAAATTTTACGGTTTTGGAAATAGCTCTGTAACAATCCGTATAGGTTACCGGGAATCTGTCGAAGGCGAAGCTTATCCAAGACCATTGGCCACCATGCGTTGTCGAAAGCACCTGAGATGTCCAGAAGAACACCCAGAACGTAAGTGCACTTGGAGTCAGTTGTTGTCTTGATTGTCGTGAGAATAGCATCTTCCGTTGAGACTCCCGGTCGGAAGCCGAACTGTCTCTTGGAGATTGGCATATTTGAAGTGGCTAGATGTGATTCTAGTTTACTTACGACAATACGCTCCAGGATTTTGCCGAGGACTGGCAGAAGAGTGACTGGACGATATGCTTTAGGATCGGTGCGGGGTTTGTCTCCGGATTTCGGAATGACTGTCAGAAGGCCCACCTTCCAACAGTCGGGGAAGGTTCCTGTTTGGATGCATAAAGAAAGAAGGTTTGTGATCTCTGGCTTGGCCATGAGCCAGACCATTTTGACAATACGATTATCAATACGATCTGGTCCTGGTGCTTTGCCAGGGTCGAAAAAGCGGACGAACTGGCCAAAATGGGGGGTAAACTAAGCACAACACCCCTTACGACTGTTTTCCTCTCTGCTACGCCTTGAACAACTTAATGCATGATTCGCTTACTGCCTGGAATACAGCATATCAAGAATCAACCTCGGGAGGAATAACCAAGTCTTTCTTTCCATCCACCAAACAAAAAAGAAATAAAATTAAAAAAAAAGAACTCCGTGGACTTTCATCTCACTCAAGCGTTTACGGAATTTTCAGAGAATTCCTAAAAAGATTTGGCCTCTCTTCTTGAGACGCATCTCCATGCGATCCAGGTATGCAACAGATGGTGAGACACACCCTCGTGGAGTGCATCATCCATGAGAACAGGAGACGCATTCTGTGCTGTCGCCTGGGAGTCTCTACCATTTCTTGGGAGGATTTACCTGAATTGCTGCTTAGTTCTGACGGTGCCTTGCTGTTAAACTTCATCAGGGAAATCGTCGGGGCTACAAAAGCGGTTAACGAGGCTGACATGGAATAGGCTCCTACGTTCTTCAACTATTTCTCAGACGCATATTCTAACCTTGTGTGTAACTTGCAGGCTACAAAAAAAAGATAAATGTTTACAGAACTGTGAAACGGCAATTTACGGTGTCCATATGCTACAAATACGAAGCAGAAAGTCCCAGATATTGCGTATGTAATAATAAGACGCTCAGCTCGCCGACAAACATAAGAGGGTATTATTTTATAAAATAATAAAGTAAGGCTATTATTGGTGTGAAAAATGACACCGGTTACATTATTCTTATTATTCAATGAACATGTGCCATTTGTTTTCCAAAATAATAATTTGAATTTTGAATTTGAATTCTGAACATGGAATAGGCTCCTACGTTCTTCAACTATTTCTCAGACGTATATTATAACCTTGTGTGTAACTTGCAGGGTACAATACGTAACTTTATAATATAAATAGATGCTAATAAATGTGAATTTCATAAAATATGCAAATAGATGCTAAAATCATCATTATTTGCGATTTTTTTTTTAAATGTCCTTTTATAATAAAAAGCTTAATTAAGTTGAGTGATGATTAATAATAATTATTAAAATAAACTCGATTATCCTTGGGAGGTAAGCTTTGTGGCTGTAACTTAAGACGATTCCAGAATAATTTAATCTTAAATTTTATGATTGCCCTATTTTAAGATTATTTTGTTTAATATATTAATTATGAATATTTGTAAGTAAATAGATTGTTGAAATGTTTTGGAATTATTAATTCGGAATTAAAATAAAAAATCATTTAAATGCTCCAAAATGCTAAAATTCAAACATGAAAATGCTCTAAAACGCTAAAATTGAAAAAAATAGATGATAAAAATCCAGGTCTCTAGTCATTAGTAATTGATAGCATAAATCAATGGTCGTTGAAAGTGGTAGTCAGACCATTAGAGGTTATTTATTAATAAAACAGCACTCAACATATGACTATATAATATATATTACTACAACTATAGCCTATAGAATATAAAATTGTTTTTTTTTTACTATGTGTGAGACCTTAGCAAAGATGAATAATATGACTGAGAAGAAAATATCTTGATTCCTGAGTATTGTACTAAATATGTATTTGATATTTTTAATGATTTTTTCTGTTTTACATGTTTTTCCCAAACAACTAATAGCTTGGCAAGGAGCATGCTAATTAATAATTATAGTTAATAATTTTAGTATTTAATAATGTATATTCTCATGAGAGCATTCAAAATACTAAAACCGAAAATAAATGCGATCGGTTTCAATAAATATATTTGTCATAAGTGAGTAACCTAACATCTGAATTTCAAGATTGATGCTTAAAATAACCATTGTTTTATTATCATAAATGTAATAAATCAAGTTTATATTCCTACAATACACAATCAGTATTTGTTTAGTGCCTATATTCAAGTGAATAATATGTGAGTCTCTTGAGTTTCAAGGTGAAATTATAAATATAATAAATTTTAAGATTGAATAAATATATTTTTATTTTATTTGTCGAAGCATGACATTCCCTACATACAAAAATGCATATGTTTTTATATGCCTTCAGTGGGATCTTTGCCTTTTTTCCAGAGTAAAAAAAACCTGTTCAAGGAGGTTTATTTCATCCTCCCTTTCAGAATGTTGCGGAAATGATTTAGGTTGAGTTGTAGAGCGCCTTTTATATCTTACGCATGGATTTTGTCGGTTGTGCGAAAGAGTTGCAGAATTGGTCCTTCACGTTCAAGACAGTGAAGTAAAATCTAATACCAAGACAGATTTTATGCCGACGGTCATAGCTCAATGGTAAAGCATTTGCTTTGCAAGCCAAAGGTCGTGGGTTTGATCCCCGACGGAGATTAAAAAAAAAAAGGATTTTTAATCGATTTCTGAGCTCTAAAATACCCCGGTTGGTGTGAATTTGATCCATCACCCGTAAAATGACAGTCATAGCCTATCAATAACAATTGGTGGTAGACGAAAGTCGTCCCGTAAAGACATATTAAATTCCTGTAATAATAAAGGATGATGCGTGAATCTCGGGCTGTAGTCTATGACGTTGGCGGATCAACACTCCACATGCAGCATTTAGCCATATACACCATGGTAAGCGTCATAGAATTCCACAGATGAGACTTAAAAAGAAAAAAATTGCTATCACCGTCTGTCGGTGTTCTCCTGTATGTGTTTACATAAAAAAAAAAAAAGATATAGATATACGGATTTGCCACCAATACATTAATATGCATCCCTTCCACACATCAGCAAAGCGCACACAGATACCAGTCATCAGATATATATATATATAATCTATGTGTGGGATAATGCGAGCACACAAGGCGCAGTAAGCTGATGGATTGTGTGCAGCCGGCCTTTTTACTCGTATTTCAAAGCATACTTCACTCACTCGGTGACTCATATATTAAATATCTCGTATACTATGGCTGTCGTGTCTCAAGATAAAGTGCATTTACGTCATTGTTTACTATATGAATTCCGTAAAGACAATAAGTCGAAGGTGGCAACCAAAAACATTTGCGAAGTGTATGGAGCAGATGTCATGAAAGTTCGACAGGTACGAAGATGGTTTACAAAATTCCAATCTGGGGATTTTTCACTAATTGATAAACCACGTACCAGGCGGCTATTAAAGTCTGATGACAAAAAGTTAAAAGTCATAATTGACACCAATCCACATCTAACCACCAGGGAGATCGCGTCGATGATGGGAGTCAACCAAACAAACGTAATAAGACATTTGAAGCATATGGGGATGGTTTTGCGGTACGACGTTTGGATACCTCATCAATTGTCGGCTGCCAATTTATTGGGTCATGTTTCAACATGCGTTGCTTTGAGTGCGAGACAAAAACATTAAACTTTTTTGCATCGTTTGGTAACGGGAGATAAGAAATGGGTCGTGTACAACAACGTGACAAGAAAAAGACATTGGGCTATACCTGGACAAGCCCCATTAACAACTTCGAAGGACGAAATTCATAAAAACAAGTTATGCTTTGTGTTTGTTGGGATTGTAAGGGTATTGTATATTTTGAACTCTTGGAATGCAATCAGATAATTACAGCAGAACGATATTGTCAGCAATTATCCAAATTGAACATCACCCTTCAAAAGAATAGACCAGAATAAGAAAAAGAAAAAAATGTTTAATTGTATATGTCAAAAACGGTCATAACTTTAGCATCAACCCAATATAAATTGTTAAATTTATGTTTATTGCCTGTGGTATAGTAGTAAATAAATAGGTCGGTCATTGTTTTTTTTTTTGTTTCTCATCATATCTGTCGAATTATCAAGTTTCAGCGTAGTTTTACGTTGGTTTTTGATGAGCCACGCCCAGGTGCCCCGAAAACGGCTGCCACAGAGGATAACATGACACAAATCCACGATCTCGTATTGGCAGACCGCCGATTGAAGGTGTGCGAGATAGCTGAGATAGTAGGCATCTCAAAAGACCGCGTGGGTCATGTCCTGCATGAAATTATGGGCATGAGAAAGCTGTCAGCGCAATGGGTGCCGCGTTTGTTCACTCCGGACAACAAGCGCAACCCTGAGACCACTTCAGAACAGTGTTTGATGCTTTTTAGGCGAAATCCGAAGTAGTTTCTGTGTCGTTTCGTGACCGCCGACAGATGGATTCACTGGTACACACCAGAGACTAAGGATCAGTCGCATCAGTAGACTTCACCTGCCGGTCATGCTCTGAAGAAGGCGAAGACTGTCCCATCGGCCGGAAAGGTGAAGGCCAGCGTTTTCTGGGATTCACAAGGTATGATCTACATCGACTGCCTGGAGAAGGGCAGAAGGGTCACAGGGCTGTACTTTGCCGAATTATTGGGCTAATTCGACGCAGAATTGCATAAAAAACATTCATAAGTTTGTACCAATAAAAATTAAAAATCAATATTTTGCCATTAAAAATTTTCCTATATCCCTAAGAAATGAAGATGAAGTTGAAAAGAGTTGTGAGTTATATGATAGTTATGGCACTTTGAAGTGGTATGCCTTTCAGGCTCATTGCGACCGACAGAGGGTTATTATATAAAGGTGTGTGAAAGTTTGAAATTGTGTCAGATACTGAGTGCATGAAAAGAAAAGTATTGCATTGTTTATTTGATAATTCATAGATGAAATATCACTTTAATTCAATGCCTTTATATATAGTTTTGTATATTAAATATCAATCTAATCTAATAATTATACTTTGCTTAAATTAAGATATGTAGATAATATTAAAAAGTACAATTGCCTAAAGCGCAACCAGATAAAGGTTAATGCAATACTAACCTGGCGTCGTTTCTCCGGCGTTTCAGGTCCTGCGGGTTTGCTGCGGAAGATATCCATGACCTTTGTCATAGTGCTGGGACGGCTAGTAGAAGTTGCTGCAGTGACCGTGTGATAATACTGCAAAATAAATATATATTTAATAAACATAAAGAACACAAAAAAATATATATCACTAATAAAATATGAATAGCTTTATTTAATTATTTACTGTAAGTTCCAGAAGGGAAAGTTGGAAAATATACATAATTAAGGAACAAATAGAGATAAAGAATTTTCCTTTAATATCAACAGGGATGACGGCATGTCTTTTACGTCAAGCATACACTAAAAAAACAAAGAGAGGGAGATTCTTGCTCGACACAAGGCGACCACCATCGACAAAATGAATTTTCGAAAATTTAAACTCAACTAAAATGTAAGCAACCTACAAAATACATCCCATATCATTAGAAGACATATTATTCAGGCCTTAACACATTGTTTGCAGGTATTGTTTAATGCTGATTGCAGCCAGGCGCTGGCGATTTTTGGATTTGCACACAAGTATTTTAACATTTTTTAAAAGCCAATATAATTTAGTGAAATTTTGAATGTTTTTTTTGTTCTTTGAAATGTTCGACGTTTTGGTAATAGTATCGGTTGGATTCCTCCACCATAAAACTCATAATATTATCATTAATAAACAATTTGGGGTACGCCGGTAATTAAGCCGCATCCATATTATATTCCAGTTTTAAACCAGCACATCCCAGAAGTAGTTCTAGAATTAATAGATTGTCAATAGTGTTACAATCAATCAGATATTAATTAGGAATTGCTATCGCTTGATATTAGTGGCTGCGGAAATTGTGGAATCAATCGTCGGCGTCGAATCGGGAATATCTCACTTTCACTGGAATCACTTGTTTCTGTGCAACAACAGAAAGTATTTCGTAAATTATCCACACATAATTCATCATCAGATGTATTCTCATTGGAAATCAACATTTTTGGAGAAATATAAAGAATTTGAATATCTCAATGACCACGACCGAGCAACCGAGCATGTATGCATTCAGATAGAAAGAGCCCAAAAATTTCTCTCTGCGAGCTGAGAAGAATTGTTGCATATTTAAGTTCAAATAAAAAACCTAGCTAAATGCATCAAAGAACCAAAAATTGTTTTTTTTTATATAATTCTATAATAAATTAAATTTGAATCATAATTAATGTAAGTTTATAAGTAAAATGTTTAGTTTGAAACTAAAATATACAATTTATCAACCAAATCCATTAGTACCCAACACATATTATTATGATTCCCGGCGTTCACCACCAGAGAGTAAAAAACAAAGTTTTACGTTTTTATGCATTTGAGGACTTGTTTGGCAAATAAAATGTATTTCTATGTCTCCCGACAAAAATGTGGTTAATATGTCAGAGAAAATAGATCAATTTGCAAGTCTTTTATTTATAGTTTTTTTTTTAAATGTAAATTATTACTGAAATTCTTTAATTTATTCAAAGAAATTAAATAAATATTATTTTCATTAAAAATGGATAAGTTTTACATAAACTAAATAACATACTGCTGGTTTGAAAGAAATACAAATTTTATTTTAACACTATGATTTAATTATTTAAAGTATATAAATAAATGTGGGAGAATAATAATATTAAAAACTTACAACTTGATCACTGCCTCCATGAGGATGTGCTGAACCATCTTTAGCTGAAGAGCTGGATCGACCAGAGCCCATACTCTAAAAAATAAAAGTGACATTGAATATCAAATTATTAAATCTTTTACATTTAAAAAAATGTATATAATAGAAAATAGCATGCTCACTACCCATGGAAAAAAATATAATTTCAGTAATTTTTTTGTGTTCCATCAAAATTTCTTGAATTAATTCAACAGTGATTATTTCCACTTTATATTTCTGCAATATTTTATCTGTTATTTTTTAATTATTTTTGTAATTTACTCAAATTTACTCTCCTGACATTTTATGTATATTTTGTTATTTATATATTGTTTATATATTTTATCATACTTTTAACTACTTTTTCATATCTGTCTCTATTCTATATTATATAATCTGTTATATTATTTTATACTGCACCAACGTGCACTACTCTTAAGTGCGAGGTGCGGATTTATCCCACACCCTGAAAAAAAACACGTCGCTTAAGTGCGACATGCGGATTTATCCGAATACTATATTGAACATAATTTTGTTTCTTATTACGACATTCTTTCGTCAAAAAGATTTTTTACGATATGTATTGAGTTGTGGATCATTCTACACATGTTTCAAATTTGCCCTTTTTCTTAAATAATAGTGAATTTATTTAATTTAGTTCTGAAGGTGAATATAAATGCAGCACTCACCAATCAAAACACATAAAAAAATCGTCCTTAAATATTCAACTTTATTTTTCATTGACTAATTGACTTATTTCTTGACTTTTTATGAAATCTTATTTCGCACAAGAGTTAATACAAATCCACAATCCGGTAGTCCTATCCCACAAAAGTCATGGATACACAATGAAATCATTGCTTAGTAAAAGTAATATTTCTGGGCTAATGAAAATCCACCGGTCAGATTTGGCCGATGAATCTTGTGCAGTTAAATCTTTCTTTTTAATCTCTCTCAATTGCAATTGAATTGTCATAAAAAATTACACTTTTTAATTATATTAATAGTAGTGTTTCAATCATATCCATTTGGTATATTTAAATAACTTTTTTTGGATTGATTATATGTTAAACAATGCAAGGAAGCAGGAAATTAGTTTTAATGGAATACTTAAGATTTAAAATTAGAAAAAGGATTTTTTTAAAGAGACAAGTATAAAAAAAATAAACAAAACCTTGACAAAAATATAAATATAAAATGTATGAGTAACCAATGACAAACTAAGAGTTGCACATATTTCAAATTACACTATGTAGCATGATACACTGTCAAAAGCTTTAGGGCATGCATTTGCAATATAGACCCATGGCAATTAAATGTTTTTTTTTCAGTTTTCTTCTGAATTTGTTACTATAAATATAATCATTTAATCCTGTATTACTCTTGTTTTACTCTGTATAAAAAAAGTATCTTTCTAAATATTCAATTAAATTTTCTAATTAAATTTGAGTATCCTATTCACCTAAGTTCTCCACCATCATAAAAGCAATATTCCCTGAAAGTTTCATATTGATCAGATGAATGGTGTAGGATGCATAAAGGACATACAGACAGACAAACATTCATTTATGTATAAATAGATAGACAAAGTAATTTAAATATTGATAGTTTACTTGAACAGCTGCTTTGACTTGTTGCATAATAGTAAGTTGTTTTTTCGCATCAGGTGACCGAGTGTCTGACTTGGCGTCAGTTTTAACATCAGGCTTGACCCTCGGTCTAAAGGCACCAAATAAAGCTGGGCGTCGACTGACACCAGATGTACCTGAAACAATTCAAAACAAACCATTAAACATACATCATAAAAAAAACCAAAGACACTGAATACAATAACTTCAAATGAAATTTAAAAAATCTTTCTATCGGTATCCATTTACATGCGTTTACATAAAATAAGCTTAAACTTGAAAACAAACTTTAATTTCTAGCCAATCTTTCAAAGAAGGAAATGAGTTAATGACTGATACTCTTGTTACAAGGATCACCTTTCAGCTTACAAAACAAAGTCTCGTTTTTATAAAAATTAATACTTCTATTCCTCTTCTTGGCTGTAATTTTCCAGAAAAAGTAAGGAAATACTATGGAAAATATATGTTACAGAAAAAATATATAATTTAATTGAATGAAGCAACTCTCTTCAACTATATATAAGGTAAAAAAGGTCAACCCAAAAGCCACAACATTATATATATGGTCTACAATATAAATCCACAGTTTTCTATGGTAGCCACATGGATTTCCATCAAAAGAGAATTAAGCAGTCCCAATGTTGTTCTTCCTCTTTATCACTTCTGTGTAGTTACTACAATTGTTCAGAGAGGACTCCCACTGGACTTAAAAAAAATATTTGAGTATTTGATGCGGTTTTGGCCCGGGCCCGTAGAAAGTAAACACTCCACTAATATATTTTTATTATTAACCATGGATAGTCTGTTGGTAAAGATGGTAAGTTTCCTCCTCTGAGCCGCGCCTCTCCCGACTGCTGCTGCGAGAGCCGCCAGTGGAGCGTGTACCGCCACTACCACCTCCTCGTGCTTCACGTTCCCTTGCTTCTCTTTCTGCAACCAATAAAAAACACTATATTCAGCAACAATACAATTTATTCATTCTATCATATAATTATATAATTTTCTCCCCTAAAATCTTAAAAGAATGTTCAGTTATTTTCTTGATTCAATCTGTCTAGATCGAAGTAGAGCTTACTTCTAATAAATATCAAGATAATAATCATATAAATCGAACAATAATAATTAATTAATTATACATGTTTGCAAAAATATTTGTACAAATAATCAAATTTAATTCTATATTATAATAGTCACCTCATCCGACTGATGGGATCAACATTTGTGTTCATGATTTTAATAATAAAATGGGCTTAGTAAACTGACTGCACATCTGTGTTCTATAAAATTAAAATTAAATGTTTAGATTTCGTTATATATAAGGGATATTACCATTTTTAAATTGAGATGATCAGGTTCAATAGGTAGCTTGGGACTTTGATTCAAAGGCATTTGAAATCTGAGTATATTTGAGCTATATTCAGTTGCATGTAGGTGATATTTCAAAATTTTCAAGATTCAAGCCCTTCCCAGATAAAGAGGCAACCACTAAGGAGGCTGTTTTTTTAACTTTTTTTTAGATTCTTTTTCGTGGGGACGGAATGATGAAAATAGATTGACTTTAGGAGGTTTTCTTACGTATATTATGAAATACATAATCAAATACTGATGACAAATGCTCGTATTTCAAATTTCTCGTACCTCAAAGCAAAGTTCCCTATTGAAATAAATTGAACTGCAAAGATGCTTTGACATCGAGAGCACACTGATAACTGATTCTCTGACCGTGGCCGGGGATTCATGCAGGAAATTCGTGTGCAACCGGCCGACCCGCTAAGCCGATTGCTCGTATCTCAATTTTTGCTTGTATTTCAAAGCAAAAAATTGTTCGCTCGAGGGCTCGTATCTCAAAAAACTTGTATGTTGGGGCACTTGTATGTCAAGGTACCACTGTATTTTATAAAGTATTTCTCGAATTTTGTTTTAGTAATAAGTTATGTACATTTGGCGTCGATATAGGGTAAAAAATAACCAGGAAGCATATAAAAAGTTTAGTTTCTATGTATATTAATGTAGTTTTTAGTTGAACTTAAGATTTAATAATACATATAGTAATATATGTAATAATTATATATATATTATTTAAATTATATATGAATAAATATTTTTCATAAAACTTGGGTTCAACTAATAAGTAATTAAATAAAGAAAAATAAAAAATATATTTAGCGATGATTGAATGACTTTTTGCATAACTTTGCATGGTAATCGTAAAAAAGTAGTTTCGAGAAAAACACATTAAAAAAATATATACTGAATATTAAATATTCAAATTATTAATAAAGTATATGCCCTAATCACATTTTAAATAACAAATTTTCCGCCATAGAGGTTGCTTTCTCGTTCCTCATAAGTTTGTTTGAGTATTAAAACCTCCTTTTTCTGGATTACATGTTTCTTTTGATTTTTAAACACTCACGTTCACCTCTGATTCATAATCTTATCCTCTGATTCACATCTGGAGCAAATACATGTTTTTTTCTGAAGATATTAAAAAATGATGAGGTTGAGGTTACTTACATTTTGAAAATCAACAACACTAAACTAAAAAAACAAGTAACGTGGTCATTTTTGAAACACATGTTCGAAACCACTGAGGTTAGTGAAACTCTCGAGTTGATCTAGTGGCAGAAATAAGAGAAACAAACCAGTATTGTACCTTCACTGAGATTGACAAAAAAGTAGGGAAGTTCCTCACAAGATATCAAACAAATCATGTTAAAACTATCTTTGAGATTGAGCATCTAAAAATTTAATAGAGTTTACACTATGAAGTATGCAATAATGCTCAAAATAAAGCGTTAATCTTACCTGCAGATTTTTTAGCCACCTTTTCTTTTTTTGAAGATTTCTCCTTCTCTTTTCCAGACTCCTTGCGATTGGACACCTTTTGAACAGCCCCAGTACTAGAAGCATCCTGAAAATATAAGAAATAAATTATCATATAACGTGCCTACCAAAATCAATAAAAAAATATATAAATTATTTATGTAAAACATACATCTTCATAAATTACTGGTAAGACTTCTACGGCATCATTAAGCCCAAAAAATTTTTTCATTGTGAATTAACAAGTGAACATGAAATTTTTAAAGGACTGAATTTTTTTTCAATTTATACAATTATATTATAAATCACACAATTGTTCAAAAGCAAACGGCACATTTAACCAGTTCAAGTCTTGCAGAGCAACTGGAAAATTTCATCTAGAAGGTAGGTGGTCCTACGGAGAAAAATTTGAAACATGAGATGCTTTGCTTGTTTTACTACTACATACAGGAACAACAACCAATGGGACAACGGTATGATTTTATTACCTGCCTTTTTTAGATTACTCAGCACCCAAATTGGACTATGAAACATGAATCAACAAGAATATCGTATTATATAAAAATGCCTTGTTGTCAATAATACAAAATATTTTTAAAATCCAGACTACTAATTGAAATATATGTCTTCTGGATATAAATTATATAAATTTTACTTTTTTATAATTGTTTACAACACCTCTAGTGGTGCTTGCATTATGTTTATTTGCTAATTTAAAATCTTCATAATAATATGACAATTCCTCTGGTTCTTCACTTGACAATAATTTCATTATAATAATATAGGAAATACTAACTGACAATCTGATTGTTATATTTTAAATAAAATTGAATTAAGTACATATTAAAGACTTTTTATACAAAAACATAAATCATCAACATTTTCTAGGTGTGACTTTAAAAATAATTTAATTTTGTTTTTATAATTTTTATATCTGTAGATTTAGTAACAAAAACATACAGTATAATAGTAACACTTAATTTATTAAAAATAAGTGTGGATGGCTGAATTAAAATTCAACCATGACTGACAAGTGTGACATTCATCACAAATTTCTTACCTCAATGGGGTCAAAGTTTTGGAGCTCATCTATTTGGGTATCATCTTTCTGGAGCTCATCTTTCTTAGGCTCGTCTCTTTTAATCCAAACATCTTCAGCTTGAGATAGAGACGAGGCAAGGGAGAGCTCTCGCATTTGAACAACGAGACTTTTGTCAAAGAATTTGTGATCCACGTGCAGGCCTCGCTGTTGTGTCAGAGCCGGGCTCACCAGGAACTTGCCCCCCACGAGGGTCGGCTCCTCCCCGGGCGCCTCCGCCTCTTCGTCCTCCTCCACGCACTCCGACAGTCGCCTGCGCCCGCAGAAGGAGGGCGGCGAACCCCGCGGACTTTCCCCGCAAGCTTCTTTCTCCGCCTCTTTCTTCTGTTCACTTTCATTTCTTGTATCGATAATAATGACGCGATTCATTTATTTAATTTTAGATTTTATAATTTAAAAATAGTGTATAAATAATAAAGTTTTTTTTTTTTTTTTTCTCTCATGAATTATAAATTAAAATAGATCCGTATTTCACTGTCACATAATGGCACCTTTCATAGTGTTTCTTTTCGTGTATGAGATTACAGTAGTTACTCCCCATGAAGATATAGGTAAATAACATGCATTTGGTGAAATACGTTCCTGAAATATGGTTAAGGTGACAAATTTTAACAAAATGTTCTGAGAAGAAATAAACATAAAATATTGTTATGCTAAGTTATTATTGAATAATCCAATTTGCTTTAAGTAACTAATGTTCAAAACATATATCAAATCAAATTATTTCTTTTTTTAACCACTATTCTTGTACATTTTTCTTCCTCTCTTAGGCTTTTGAATGGCCTTTTTGGTAGATTTTTTAATTAATTTTGGGGCAAATTATATACACTTTAATATATTTTTTTATAGTAAGCAAATGAATCGTATATTGCATATTACTTTATGACTGGAATCCAACATATTTTATTTTCAGTTATATAGTAAGAAGTTTTTAATATGACAAAAATAGAATAAAGCTGTATTATGAGAATACAAATTCCATGTAAACCTCGTGACCGAATGGGTTAATTGCAAATAAATTATCAAAAATTATTTGTTATTAGAAATTATATGATAATTGATTTCATTATTATTTGTTTCTAAAAACATGATCAATAATATCAATGTTATCAGGAAAAAGGTCAATGTTTTACATTATTAAAAGCGACTTTGTAGTCTTCAAATTTAAAAACAATGAACATTATATATGCAACATAATATGATTGTGCAACTATATACAGCGTCTCTCAAAAACAATTTTGCATAAGTCATTCCTTGAAAATCAATTTCTTATAAACTTATATTTATAATAAATACTTTTATAAATACAATTATTTTCAATTTACGCTACTTTTGTTGAAAGGTAGGATTATCAATAATAATAATATCCAATATTCTTTTGTCTTATTATGATATATTAAATAATTTTATTCAATCAGATTTGTTCTTTTTATGTAAGAAACAACACATGTCAGAAATGAACTGTTTCAACATGTATTCTGAAAAAAGGCTTATTATTACTAATATATTGCTGTGCTGTAGTAACTATGTAAAGCTGATGACTAACTAAGATTCGTTAAGACATGAACTCACTTTATTAATTCATTTTAAATTAAAATTAATATGATTTCTGATAGTGATTATCCTTATACCAGCTAATCGAAGTGTTTTCAAAAACAGTGAAAATCAATATGATTTATAAAATAAATTTTACAAAATATACCTGTATGCCAGCATAATTTGAGTCGATGTAAGTAGTAAATAAGTAAATGATAATATAATTTTCATTCAATAAAATAGTAGATGTACGAATCAACAAGTAAGGCATCAGATTTCTCACTTTGCTTACACCACGTGGTGTGATCATAATGTTATTTTGTTGGCAAGTCAATTTCAGCGGTTGTCATATTTGTTAATTGTGATCAATTAATTGTAACAGCCGACATTCAGATGTTGAACAAGCCCACATGTAGTCCTCACTACCGAACACGTCATATAAATATGTTCCATTTTTTACATAACTGCTTAAAATAAATTTAAAATTCTGCTGTGTGATGAATTGTGATATTTTTTATCTTTTCTGTTTATATGCATTGCTCTTTTGTGGGATTCAATGAAAGAAAATGTCTCTTGAATGAATTGAAGACTTATTCATTCTCTAAGAAAGAAATATGAACCTTAAGTTAACATTTATACCTGTACATAGTAATTGTCTACACTGAAATGATATCATGCCGTTTTATGAATCATTCACTTGCCACTAAAGCAGTGAACCCGGCAGACTTCGATTCTGCAGTCGGTCAACGAAGGTGAACCTGGCATTTTCTGGATGTCACTTGGGAAAATAAACTATGCTTGGGAAATTATTGCATTATCCTTATGAGAGTTGCAATAAAGTAAAAAACTAGGCCCTTTTTAATTAATATCACTATTACACTGAATCTATGAACCAAAGTAATCTTAATGGGATACAATTGAAATCCTTGCTGTTCATGAATTTTTCATCAATGGAATTGTCAATTTACGAAGTAAAACCTTGAAATTTTATTCCACTATCTTTCAGAAGATCTTATCAATATCTTCTGACATCTTGACCATCTTGAATGATTTAATAATATATTAATAAGAAAAAAATAAAAGGTTTATAATTAATTCCAATCTCAGAGGTGTATATTTGTAATTAAATATATTTATATATATGTATTTCTATATATATAAAAGAAAGTCGTCTTAGTTACAAAGCTTATAACTCAAGAACGGAAAAACCGATTTGGCTGAAAATTGGTGGAAAGGTAGCTTAGAACCGTAAAAAAGCTATAAGATACTCAAAATTGATTTGATTAAGAAAAAAGATTGAACATTTACGTAAACATGTTTTCATACAAGACTATTGTCATTTGACAGAATTGTCAGTTTGAGAAATTGTTGCCATAGCAACGCCATAAACAAAAATGACGCAGAAGTAGGTATTGTAAGTAGGTACCTATGTAAGGTAGGGAATATTTTGAAACAAAAATACACAAAAGACAGAAAAAAAAACAAAAACAAAATAAATATTAGTCAAAATATCAGTTTAATATTTTATTAGTTAAAAATGTTATAAAAAAAGGCAACTAGAAAGGCATGTGACAGTTATCTTGCAAACGAAAGGACTGACGAACAACAAATGGCGCTTCAACAATGCCGCGTTTCTTTAACACAAGAACAAAGTGAGGCATGTTTTTGGCATCCTAACCTCGTCGAATACCAACGATGAAATTGCGCGCTTTCAAATTGGTCGGTATAAAGCGATTAGGCGTATATTCGCAATCCCTAATCACGAACGTCATACTGCTGTAGTGCATTTGGTGGTGCATCTGGAGAATGGTCATTGGGTATATTTCACGGCTACAAATGTTCAACGTGGTGAAACACCTCCAGCGACAACATTGACACGATCTGCCAAAGCGATCCGTTTGCACGAACTCTAGAATGAACGAGGATTTAATCCGACATTCAAGGTATTTATTTATTTATTTTTGTACTTACACACAATTCTAATGAACAGAATAACATACTACACTTATTACTTTGAATTATGTATGCTAATTCTAAAAAAAATGGTTTATAAATAAGTAATATTGTCTTTGCTTTTGATTCTGTAGATACAAGGACAGATTCACCATCGAATCGGATCATTCCAACCTCTCGAAGATGCACAGCATAAATTTTTACAAATATACTTCAATGACAATATGGAGGAAGAACTTGATTGACGTCAAGAGATCAATGCAGCAATGAAAAGACCAATTATTGAAGATCTGCAGCTACTACATCATGAACATCATGCGTTTGTCAGGCTGTTCAAAAGTGCTTTGGAGCACATGCCAAATGATGACTACAAAGTCGTGATCAGAGCAGATAAACGACCATCTGGTACACACGCCGTGATACTGGGCAACTACAACAGATATCTGAAACACGTCGTTCATATGACACATTGCAATACCCACTGATGTTTTGGCAAGGAGAAGATGGATATTATTTCAATATCAAAATGAAAAATCCATTGAATGGTGAGTAATCAATATATATATAATCAATATCATAGTTTTGATTCCGTCATGACATACATTTTACAGTGCTTGGTTTTGCTTTAGATTTCCAATAAATGACCAATTACACTGCTTATTACCAGGAAAATAACAGACTTAAAGATTAAGATGTTTGTTTAGAGAAAATTGGACAAATAACCGGCAAACGATTTAAAATCATTCATCTTCACCCCTTTATAATTATGCTACAAATATGGATGTTAGCTTTACGTACAAAATAGCAAATCTATTGTCTTAATTTCAGGTGAAGAAACTACCAAGAAGGTTAGCTCGCCGAATTATTACGCATATCGTTTGATTATTCGTCGAAATGCTGACAACTACTTGCTGAATTTTCGTCGATTACTGCAATAGAATTCAACCAGACCAAATATATGATATCATATGTGCCGAAAAATTCAACTTAATAAAATCCAAAATCTGCTAATTTATTACCTTTCGAATGAAACAAAGTTCACCGGGTCATTATATATATATATATAAATATATATATAAATGTAGTCCTCACTACCGAACACGTCATATAAATATGTTCCATTTTTTACATAACTGCTTAAAATAAATTTAAAAATCTGCTGTGTGATGAATTGTGATATTATTGATCTTTTCTGTTTTTATGCATTGCTATATAAATATATATATCTATATATCTATATATATATATATGAATTTCATATTTCTTTTTTTTATTGAATATGTTGGTATTTGTTATAGATTCGTATATGTTAATTAAAATAAGATATAAATAATAAATTTTAGAAATAGTATAGTAAGTAGCATCGCTCTTGGTGTTATAATTATTTAATTAATACTTTGCCCTTCAGCACAAGAGTTTTAAAAAAAATATGTATATAGAGTTACAGAAGTTTTCCTAATGGAATATCATTAAGATGTTAAGAAAAAGAAAAAAATTACCTTAAACAAGCCAAAATTTTCCATTTCGAATTGAAAATACTACATTTTTTTAACGGTTCCAAATTGAATATTCCATGACTAATAGTTCTCTCATTAGCTTCCTTGAAAACAATGACAATTTTCCAATTCTGTACTAGATACGGTATTCACAATTATTACTAAGCTGTACTCAACAAATATTACTTAATATCTAGGTAAATATAACAGGTCAAAGAAATTCAACAGTATATTCCTTATTCTTCCATAGTAAATAAGAAGACTTAAACCAAATCTTTTAAAGGAATCGATTGATTGGAAATTTAATTTCCATTAAGATGTTTTTTTTCTCATAAATTTTCATATCGAACCTAACCTGGGGTAAATGGTTGCCACAATATTCATTCTGCCATTGGTGAATTCTGAATCTTGAGGCTTTACCAAGAACATGCTTTGTATAATTGTATGTAAGTACCAACTCAAATTATATATACAGTGATACCTCGACATAAAAGTTTAATTTGTTCCACAACCTTGCTTGTATTTCAAATTACTCGTATCTTAAAGCAAATTTCCCCATTGAAATTAATTGAACTGTCATTAATCCTTTCCAGTCCCCAAAATATCACCCCAGTTATTTTGGTTACGTGTTTTTGAATAAGAAAAATGTATTTTTAAATGACAAATATTGTACAAAAACTTAATAAAACAGAATGTAAAGAAATGAACTAGATTTATAAAGTGTTACTTTCGTTTCATTTTCGTCACTGTTTTTCTCTTCACTGGTCTTTGTTTTTTCACCACGCTTTTTTCACTTTCACCTGTATTCCATTTAAAAAAACATGTCCAAGGAGGTCTGTTTCTTCCTCCCTTTCAGAATATTCCGGAAATGAGTTGAGCATGTGGTTTCCTTACGGGACCACAGATTTGCATCGTTCAATGCCTTATGGTCCGATACAGGAGCGCTTATGGTTCATTTTACAATCGGATTACATTAATTTGTAATAATAGTATTAAAGTAAGTTCATGGAAGAATCTATTGTGCAACAAAACATTACAAACATTGGCCTGTTAGGGCATTGAACGATGCAAATTTGCAGTCCACTGGGCGTTTAAAGGTTAAATAGCTCCGATGCATGACCAGTTGCGACTTTTTCTGGCTGTTTCTTTTCCACGAACTGTGAAACTCTCCCACATTCCCAAGATCTCCGTTATTTCACATGTAAAAATAGTCTCCTGCTCCTCTGGCTCCTCGAAACCAATTTCTTGCAGAAGCTCCGTATGCTGCTGTGACAGCACACTGATAACTGATTCTCTGACCATGAACCATGGGATTCACGCGGGAAAGCGTGACGCTAAACCGATTGCTCGTATCTCAAATTTTGTTTGTATATCAAAGCAAAAAATCGCTCACTCGACGGCTTGTATCTCATCAAACTCGTATGTTGAGGCAAGGTACCACTATAACACTATATCATATTTCATCAACATCAGTATTTGTGTATTAAATACTTTGACATTTGATATTTTATTTAGATAACTGTCAAGGAGACAACTATCAATAATCAGATTAAACTTTAAAAAAAAAATGCTTGAAAATGGATAGTATGCATACATCAAGTAAATATTTTATGAAAATATTTAGATTTTATCAATGTTGTGCTCAATGTTGGAATTTATTATTTCCGAGTTGGGCTGTAGCGCTCTTTGTGATTGTTTGTATATTTATTTTTACTAAACACGTGCAGTAAATAACAATGTATATAAAAAAACCTCATTGGGATTCTTTAACCTTTCAGCATCCAACAAACAGTAAATATGAGAAACACATGCTATGTATATACACATACTAGCTAATCGCGTGTGTGTTTAAAATAATATATAATCTATTAATATGCTGTAAAGCTATGCGAATGACATTGACCCAATGAAGAACAGTTCTAAGCTCAAGAAGGGTTAAAGCAAGAGTCAAACTGACAATAGACGAATTCCAAGATGTAGTGCTGATGAAGGATACTAAGAATACCTTTGACTAAAAAGTGCAAAAAGTAATACACTAAGATTTTTTTTTTTTTAGCGCATAGCAACATTAGGTCTTTGGTATATTTTACAATTTTTTCAATATTGGTACAGAAAGATGCCTAGGAGATGGACAAGCCAAGTCAAAACACCGAAGGTATAGCAATATGTAATTCTATCCGGTCTGCTGAATACCGCCAACGTTGGGAAAGAATATAAGAAAATAGAAATAAAGAGGTGTCGACAGATATGAAAAAAAATAAAAATATTTAAATTATATTATTTTTTAATGTCATCCATATAATATTGGTAATTAGGTAATGTTATCAGTGACAGTAAACTTTTGTCTATTGGCATGAGTCCCTGGACAATAGATTATAGACCACTGTTCTATATTATTTGTAAAAAACGCCGAAGGTGCAATGAAGATGGGCGTGTTAATTCATTCAAGTCTTAAGAGACCATCAATTAATTATAAGACTAAAATTTAGAAAATTATTTCATGACATCAATCAATAAAAAAAAAAGATGATGAAATAAGATCATCATCCCACATATCATATTGCACAAAACAAAGTTAAAAAATAGCATAGTGTAAGGTGTTATGTTTCTGAACTATGTTTATTAGTTCATAATAACTTATCTTATATCCTAGGTCAGTGGTCAGCAGAAACGACTCTTCGTATAGACCTTTTTATATACTACATCAACTATATATGTGCCGCTTTCTGACACAGTCGTTATTTTGTTTCTATAATAATTTAGCTCTTTCTCACCTGATAAACTTCCGACCTCTGGCTAGGTAGGTAAAAATATTTATCCTATAAGTTGTATACAACGAAGTATATATTTATATTTGTTAAAAAGTTACTCTTGGCGTAAGCTTGATGGTAATTTTTGCAATAGGTATACAAATTTTAAAAAAATATACAGAAAGTCTAGAAAAATATACTTTTGATGGTGCAATAGTAAACCTGACAATTAGCAACACTGCACGTCAATTATAACAAAGTATTAATTTTATGAATCAAGGCTTCAAAAAAGGGTCAGTAAACAAAGTTTTTTTTTTTAAGATTGCAAAATCGAGACTTTGTTTATAGGAATCGAAATGGCAATGAATCCAACATAACCTCAAATCCTTATAAACTTACTATGCCATAGTTAAAAAACCGCGGGATATTGTGTTCCTAATATAGTTATTAGTTAAGAGTTATTAGTTATAAAAATATATTTTGGCATCGTTTTATTATGTTTCTGATTGGAGACGTATTATATGGTGTTATAATTATGGATGTAGTATGATACTTTTGTCTCTGATGGGAATGATACATATGTGCAAGAGAATATGGATTAGATAATTAATATGCTGACTAAACTATGCATACATCAAAGGCCTTATCTTAGACTATGAACCAAAACATGTTTTGGTACATAAATTAGCCAATGGAGTTTGTGCCATCAAAAGACCTTGGAATGCCTTCCAACATAAAACACAACAGTATATTTACAAAAGTAAATAAGCAATAATATTTCCAACATCGATTAGATCTTTAATTTTTTAGCTAAATACTTCAGAAAACGATTCAATGCGCGATTCATACCAATACCAAGGGAGTGGACGATATTTAAGTGTTTATAATTAACTGTCAAAATATTTTATATCTTCTCGCTTAGCCTATATTCTTATATTAGTAATGGATTCATCGCTCCGCACATCACAAAATCAATAATTCTATATTATTATGATATGGTAGATTCCCAATTTGGTACCCAAAAACAATTATCAAAATAGTGATAAAGTTTTGTAATCCACTTAGGTATTTCGTGCGTCAAATGTACAAAACAAATTTAACTTAATATTTCAATAACAATAAACGAGTTTCCTCAATAAACTCAAACGTGAAAATATAAATGCAAATCATTATTTTACTGAAAATCAGCTGATCCTGGCGCGCGAGTTAAATAACAAATCTTACAATGATGTTATCATATAAAAGATCACGAATGAATCCTTGGTAATTTGACTCAATCTTCTTAACATTTTTTATTCGAATGAATAATTCTAAGAAATATATTATTAAATATTAATCACATCAGTTCCACGAACCCACTTTTTAAAATTAAATAAAACACTTATCAGAATAATGAATGTAATGTGATACTTTTTGTTTTGTTAGTGTCGGTTTACGTAGTGAAGCAAATTATTATTATTCGAAATTGAATGATATAACCGGCACATTGTTTTAGTTTCAACTTTTGTTATATTAGTATTGAAATATATTTTGACATACTGTCTTACATAAAACTACTAGAGGAAAGTGATTTCCGACCCGGTGACAAACAATGCGGGACACACAAATGAGGCCTAAACTGGCATCTCGAATGAATTCCGTAAACTCACGGTTACAGTTTACAAATCGAGCATATTAGCACATAAGCGCTAGTGTCGCTGCATAAAACCCAACCTAACCAGCTGATATGTAAATTATTAATTTTCTTGTAACTTTTTTTTTATGTAAGTCATAATGATAAATAATAATCTAAACAATATTTACAGTTATAAATACTTTTTAAAAATATAAATCAATTTTAGGTACCGAGTAAAATTACAACATGTTAAAAAATACCTAGATGGATAGAAAAAGAATACACTTTATTTTGGTAAGTGGTGTATAAATCTTTTGTCGAATTTAGTTATTAACCTCTCCTCCTCGATAATGTCTATCGACTAATCATTGCTTGTAATAACTTAAATATCTCTTTAAATATAATACACACAGGGTTCAGATTTTAGGTATTCCTCCTTAATACATTTACGTATTGAAAAAAATATATATTTATAATAATAGGCACTCATCGGGAGCAGGAAATAATTTTCTAAAATCCGGAATAAAATCACCACTACAATCAAGACGCGTCAACTGTCATGAATCATTGCACCTGTCGGAAGTGTGTGCGAAAATAAAATTAAAAAATACATAGATGCGGCGGCATCTATACTCCTCACTCTCGCTGACGTACTAGTATGAGTGAGCGAGACGGGAAACCTCAGTTCGTCGCCTAGTTCGAAATGATATCGGCTCATCCATATGTCGACAGGCCAAGTGATGTTAGTAGCTCTCGGATGTTCACGCGACAAGGTGCGTCTGGCCGTTTGAGACTTCGTCTGATGTTTTTCATGTTTTTAGCTATTAAATGTCAATTATTACTGCTTATTGACATCAACTATTGTAAAATTAAGCGATATCTTTGAATATTTTAATTTTTTCGAATTTCTACTCATTTTATTCACTTTAAATCAGAATGTGTAATGAGTTGACACCATCGGAACGCGAGTATAGTAAGGCGAGGGTTAAATCATGTTAACAATGTATGTAAATAACATATCCGACGTTATCGGCTCACAATAGCTTTGTTTACAACAGTTTTGGTGCGTTCAAAATATAGGGGGTTGAAAACTAGTGGAAATAATTAAAACAAATTTATTTTTTAAAAGTTTATTTTATATGTAACATTTTATAGGTACATCAAAATACATTTTGGGTATTGTAACTCTTAAAACAAGGAATGCATAGAACTACATTTCTCGTTTTACTTTTTTCCCCTTTTCATCAGTTTTGAAACAGCAAACGGCGCATCGTCTTGTGGCACTTGTTTTATTTGCTGGTGGAATGACATCAATGAATGCCTTTCAGTAAGGCGCAATGAATTTGGAGTCGCAGAGGGTCTTTTTTGGACGCAAATTCTGGGGAATAGTATTTCTCCAAATATTGCATTATGATTATTCTCCGGAAGTTGGAATTATTTTCAGTTCCTCTTTTTTATTTATACACAACAAATGCGTTTCACAACGCCAAATAAGTCAAATGGCTAAATGTTGATCTACACGATCAACACCCCCATAGTAAAATTGTATTCATTGGCAACACGCAAAAATAAAAGGTTCAAGTATAAAAGTATTCACTAAAAATAAAGAGTTCAATAAAAAGTTCACTTATAAAACTATTCCCAACTAAGTAAAAAGTTAGAAACTTTCACGTATAAAAGTAATCGTAATAGACGTATTCACAAAATGTAATAAAAATTAAAAAAAATAAACTTATTCACAAAACGAAATAAAAGTTCAAATATAAAAATCACGATAACATAGGTAAGTGTTGCGCTCCCCTGCTTGTAGTACTAATTATTATAAACGTCACAAAAGAACAGGGAAAGAACCGTTTGCTACGACTGTCCTTGACTCATTACTTACAAAACTGTATCCCTACATCATATGTACCTCCAACGCATCAAGTTAGTTGTAAATATTTAAGATATGTACTTTTTTTCTTACCGACGAACGCCATTCGGGATAGTGAAAAATAGACCGGTTTGCGCGCCCCGAGTCACGTTCGTTCGTGTGTTTAGGGCGGTTAAGTTTGAAATTTTATTTCAGTATTTTTTATATCAGACATTCTTACGAGAACACAACTTTTCAAATTCTCTGCATCTTCGAAAATGGGTTACTTTGGTTGGGAACTTACATTTGAATAGTTTGATATGGTCAACTATTTGTGAAATTATTTGTTGTTGTCATTGTAATTTAAAATTTTGATTCCGCAAATTATTTATAATTCTCAGATTGAAAGATATATTGTACAGCCACATTGGGACAATAAACATGCTTGTGTCTTGGTTTTTACTTGTAAAAGTGGTTTTATAAATTATAAATTTTCATAAAAATAATAACGAAAAATAATACGTAGTATCCGAAATTTTGACATCTATTGTAACGGTCATCTTTATGATTGAAAATTTGTGATTAGTTGATGTATTTAGGTAGTATGGTTTTTGTTTTTGTTTTAAACACCAACTCATCACAAATCGTCAACCCAGATATGACCCCTACAATGGCGGTCCATACATCGGATTGACGAAATTCGCCGACCATGGCTCAACCCAATTGTCGCAATTCCAAATCTGGCCTTGAAAAACAACGAAATTTTTCGAATAATATTATAAATACTTAAAAATAACAATGCTTTGGACGAACGAGAAAAAAGGACGACTCGAAACCAAACCCGAAACCGAACTGAATTAGTCAACAATGTTTGCACTTGTTGTTGCAAGTTAATGAAAAAAATAAAAATGGATTGGCTCAAATAATGACAACTAATTTAACGGAATCATTGCTATCATTCATTGTTTTCTGAATAAACAATATGCAGTAGATGCAGGCCCGACAAGGAGGAAGACACAGGGTTAATTCCAGGAGCCCGCTCCAAAAATATAGCCCAGAGTTTGGCGGTAAAATTTTGGGGGGCCCGGTTATTTCAGAGTTCTAACTAAAGCTCTAACTTAATATAAGGGCGTATGCAGAAATACTGTTAAAATATGTTCATACTTAAATATATTTCACTCACGATTAAAAAATATTGTACAAATTTCATTATTACGCATATCTACCTCTTTTGCCGATGATGTAAACATAAAATAATATTTTTTCTTTACATATTTTTTATTTATTCATCGTAAATAGTTTACATAAAACATATATATTTTATTTATATTCAGTTTACAGACTTTTTTGTATTTTTTTACTTAAAAACTAATAAACATATTAAATATAAAATATCATATTCGTATGACATAAGTTGTGTATATTATATACTATGGTGATAGGTACGTCAAGGTTACGTATAGCTAAAAATAAATCATGTTTTGGGGGATTCCCGGTCTCACACTTCGTACCTCCGCCGTTTTGCAGTTATTACCTAGGCATTGTGTAATGTGAAAGCTTCCACCACCAAGAAGTGTATTTGAAAAATAACAGGGGTTGTCAGATTTTTTTGTCCTAGGGCGCCGCAGTGTCTAAAGATGACAATGAAGATTACATTTTGGATGCAATAGGATTTGAGGATTAACTGTGCGGGTACAGCGAATTCCGAACTGTATCTGTATTGTTCGTTGAGTGAAGTAGTTACCGTGGTTTGAAGAAGCGTTGCCAACAGAGAAATCGTTGCAGCCGCAGTAATAGTTAATGTGGTATGTTTTTATTTTTTCACCGAAGATCGCCACGTAAATAAAAATAAATTAATCAAAATTGATGAAAAATCATAAAATGAATGCTTACCGTTGGTTCATCTCCGAAATCCCAATGCTGTTCCCCCGCGGCGGCTGACCCATCCACCAGCGCTGCGTCTTCAGGAATGACTGCAAAGCGTGCTCGGGGCAAGCATGGGGAGTTACAATAAGCATCTGCAATAGAGTACGCCAAAATTTATAAAAGTCATATTAAAGTAATTTTAATGTCAATCAAACGCTTGTTGAAAATACTCTAATCCAGAACGCCCTCCGAAATTTTTTATTTATCTCTATAATGTTACACCAGTGTTCTTCAACCCATGAACCGCGGCTCACTAGTGGGCTGCGAAGACTTTCTACTGGGCCGCGAACTATATGACAATTTTTAATAAATTTGCCATAAAAATATTTTGATAATTGATTTTCTTCACTTTTATGATTACTTGTTTATTAATTATTGTTTTGTACTAGCGTTCAGTTGTTCAAAGAAGAAACAGTACGAATTTAAGGACTTGTAACTATTTTAAAAACAAAAACACTAATCAAGAGATGATAAGGTTTTTTCGTTAATAAAGGCAAATCCCGAAAAAAAAAACATTAACGTATTAATATTTCGGAATTTACAGCAGAAGCTAAGAAAATAAAAAAAAAAACAACTATGCAAGCATTATTATACAGGGTATATAGTAATTGGTTTAGCGATAGATTTTGAAAGAGAACTATGTCCCCGGCTCCAGTGCGTTACGCAATTCTATCAAATGAGACCACGAAACCTTCCAAACTTGTTCGTTATTAACAAAGCATAATGGTCCAAAATATAAGATTTTTTTGAAAAACTACTCTCCAGTTGAAAAAAAATTAAGAAAATTATAAGAAGTGAGAAAAAACTGCTTGAGTATCTTATTTAGTTGCTCTT
Source organism: Glossosoma conforme (assembly GCA_022606575.1). Taxonomy (NCBI): domain Eukaryota; kingdom Metazoa; phylum Arthropoda; class Insecta; order Trichoptera; family Glossosomatidae; genus Glossosoma; species Glossosoma conforme. The sequence goes on from JAGTXR010000490.1 coordinate 40,372, forward strand.
TAAATTTCTGAAACGATAAAACCATATACTTTTGGTGATAAGTTAGCAAAGACTTGCATCGTAAAATGCACTCGTGAGGTTTTTGGGTATTCAAGATGCAAGAACTCGAGGCTATACCGCTTCCCGGAAACACTATACAGAAAAGAATTCCTGACATAGAAATGGATTTAAAAAATCAGGTTGTAGAAAATATGTTCTTATCATGATATTCTGTGATTCAACTTGACGAATCAATTAATGTGAGCAACCATCGACCGTGCCTACTTTGCTTTGTGAGGTATGATGAAGCTGAAGATTTAGGGAGGAACTTTTTTTATTCGACTGGTTTATTAATCCTGAGAGAATCCTTATGAATCCTTAATAATGAGGATCCACATTTGTGTTTAAATTTAATCACTATTATTCCCAAAATGAGGATCTTCTTACAATTAATAATACCTTTGTATAGGACATAATTTATTGTACATATCCATACATAACCCCCTAAAAGTACTGGACGACTCTGCGAAATGCCTTAAGGTCACAGGTTCGATGAAAGGAAAATCCTGATCTATCTCCTTCTCGTGGTGGGGGGTGAGCGACATCAGTCGGCCAATATAGACAGGGACCGAATGTTGGCCGGAATAAGCTAACACCCAGCTAACCTCATCAGGTCCTGGTTAGGGCACTATATTGTCCTGGAGGGAGTAAATGCTCTCCTAAGGCAGATGAACCTTTATGGTCAACGGCATTAGGATGTGGAAATAAAGGGGAAAATACCACATTAAAGGTCTAAAAGACATCCCATGTATCAGCAAAAAAATGATTGCTTGGAGATCGAGATGCAAGATTCTGTTGCTGCAAACCAATCCACCGGATTAATACTACGAAGAAGATCCATACAACTAGAAAAAAAGATCAGATATTTAAATGTTTACAAATTGCCGTATTTTTGCTAATTTGTAACGATATGTATATATTTTTTATTATTGTGTTTTTATTGTGATATATTTACTTAAATAACTTGTTATTTATAAGAAGAGAGAATTTTGTTAATGTTGATAAAATTAATAAAGGTAGTCAACGTTTTTACAATGTTATGTCGGATGATTTTAAGCACAGGGCAATAAATGTGTCACAACGATCTTCCTAAATTGAATGAACTATAGTAGAGTTTTATTCGGATGTCACTTTGATATCCAGACACAAAAAAAGCATTGCCTTAGTTTTAGATGTCAGTTAAAAATCAATATCGATTTATTATAAAAAAAAAAAACATTGTTATTCAGTTTAAACTGTATGAGAAATTTATGTGTATATTTGTAAGCTATAGTAACAAGTGTCAACAACAAAAAATAATAAACTTTTTGATTATACACGTATTACTTTTTATTTAATGTATATATTATTATAAATATTATTTATCCGACCGGAAGATATATATTGTTTAAGTTTCAATATTAGTGGTCCACGTACTTTTTTCCTCATTTTATCGGGCAGCAGATGTAAAAAGGTTGGGAAACGCTAACCTACACTGCCAATAGTAAATCGATATTTTTAGACTACTGAGGAAACTAAATATTTATTTTTACAGATATAAAAAAATATCAACCAATTGTTAAAAAGACCACCAATAATTTATGTTATTCTTTATTTACCACCAAAAATATAGTTAAATTATAGAAGTGACATTGGTTATATGCACAGCATATATATATATATTATATGTATACGTCGCTTTTGCCATGCAGCCGTAAGGTCATCAGCACAATGTTGTATGGGCTTGAAAGTGATTCTGGGCTGGAGTACAATATCTTCTATCCTAGACACATGACCGCTTGATTAAGAGCCTACAATTAAAAAAAAACTCGGATCATGGCATGTTCCGGGACCAATGACTCGGTTCCGAAATGACGACGTCAGCTGAATGGTGACGTATTTCGAAACAAAGGAAATATCCAGAGACTGGAGTCAAGTTGATGCTCTTACAAAGCTTTATGGCGATAGCTCGTGTTGTCCATATGCTCCAGTTGAAGGAGCGAACACGTTTGATGAGAAATTATGCACAATAATCAAAATACATACTCGCATAATGAAAATGTTGTTGGATGTAACTTACTTGCTTGTTGAAGTCTGAGCCGCTGAGCTGGCGGCGCGGCGGGCGGAGGAGCGTCAGGCGCCTCGGCCGCCGTCACGCGGAACCTCCCGCGAGCTTGCATGCCCTACAAGTCACACACATCAATATCACTTCAATAATAGGGTGAACCAAACAAACACGATTGTTTACGCAGCGTAAGCTGTTTTCTTATAAAACGTCTCAAACCTGCGGCGTTTACACAAAATTTGTAACAAATACAAATAAAGAGCACTGTTAGATTTTTTTTTATGTAAACGCATGCAGGAGAGCACATCCGGTCAACACCAGTTCACTCTATGACGCTCAGCCAGAGAGGCTGGACGCTGCATGCGGGAAACGTGTGTTGTGTTCGTGTTTTTATGTGGGTTGGGGAGATTGCAAGTGTATATTTATCTGTTTCTTGAAGACATCCAGATTGTAGGAAGGAGGTAACACAGACGCTGGAAGAGCATTCCAAAGCTTACCGGTGGCATTAAGGAAGAAACTTTGGAAACTGCCAGTTCTTGGTCGACATATATTAATCGTGTATGGATGTTCGGCAAGTGCAAGACGAGTTTGTCGGCTGTCAGTGGGTGCAGGAGGAATTAATTCTTTAAAATATATTAGAATATAGTTATGTACAGTCAACCCTTCTATAACAAACGTTCTTTTTATCTATAACATAAATTTTTATTATTATTTGTGGGCATCTAATTATTTTGTCAGTATTTAATCCAATTAATGGTCAGCCAGCGGGTATAGCTCAGTGATTAAAGCGCTTACTTGGCAAGCCGAAGGTCGTGGTTTCGATTCCCGAAAGAGATTATAAAAAAAGGTTTTTAATCGATTTCTAAGCTCTAAAATAGCCCCCGGTTTGTGTGAATTTGATCCCTCATCCGTAAAATACCAGTCATAGCCTATTAATCAAATAAGATGGTAGAAAAACTCGTCACATGAACACCACACATTCATAGTAAATTCCTGTAATAATTGGATGATGAGTAAATGTTGGGCTGTAGTCTATGATGTTGGCGGATCAACACTCCACATGCAGTACGTAGCCGTATCATAGCAAGCGTCATAGAATATACAGATGAGACACCTGAATCACTACCACCATCCGTAGGTATTCTCTTGTATGTGTTTACATCTCTACTAACAAATCTACGGCACTCACACAACATTTGTAACAAATAGTAACGCTATAATATATCGCTATTATAAAACACATATCCTATAAAATATGTATATATATAGAATATGTACAGTCGCTCCTTATCTCACTTTTTAGATCTGATCAGTTATATTTCCTATTATTTGTGATCAAGTTATTGTTTTGTCAGTACATATTTAATTAGATCAATGGCCAGTAAATATTTCAGAAATACTCAGTAATTAATACAAAAAAGGTGAGTAAAAATAAAATATTGGCTGTAAAAAAATTTTTTTTTTTGGAAGTAAATAATTAATGAATGGTAATTAGTAATAGATTAGGTTACGTTAGGTTAGGTAAGGTTTCCATTTTATGTATTCATTATTCATTGTCTTGGTCATCAATTTGAATGTCATAACCATCTACTCACTAGCTGTCAAGCTAAAACTAGCAATTTATTTTTAAAAAATTGACATTTAATTTAAATAACGACTATTTTACAACTACCGGCAGTATTAAGTATATTACTGGCATTTCCATATTAAAACTGACCACATTCATATTGACACAGTGGATACTACCAATTTATTAAATCTACTATCAGTTTACAGGTACCCTTATCGTGTATCTATATATATAGTAAATTAAATACATGTATATATACCTGTATTTAATATACTACAAATTCATTTATTTTTATTGCCAAAACCTTCAATTGTTACTGAACAAATAAATACTAGTACAGTCCCTAATTTGAATCGTTAGTTCTAACAATACTATGAGAATATATAATACTCCAAAAATATTCGTGTACGTTTACACACATATGTACCATTTCGGAGGTAAGTCGACAGAAATATGAGGAATTTGAACCAGTGCCATTTGAATATGTGGACACTATCAACACTCTTCTAACGCACGCTTTTTTTTATTTGTAACGGATATTTTTATTTAATTGTTTGCGGTGATTTTTCATATAACGGTTCCTTCTATGTTGTTATTATTGTTTGAGCCGCCTTTTAGGACTAAATGGTCCAAACCTCGGAAGCATCGAGCTAATCATCCGATCTTATGACACGCTAAATAACCTGATAGGTATAATGATGTAACTTATGTAATATCACAATAAACGTAAGCAGCAAAATCACCAAATTATAGTACAAATACTACACATTATAAATGACGGAATTTTATTAGCGTTTCTCATCAGGAAATAATCCCGTTAAAAGTCAATTTTTCAATCTTTTCAAGACAAGAAAATTAAAATAATCACTTATTATTTAAATAAGAAGTTAAAAAATAAGTGTTTTTTTAATTGAACGCTATATTATGTCTTAGGTTAGGTTATGTTTGGTTCAATTCAACCAACATAGCGACTCATTTGTAACAAAATATTATCCATGTAAAAATTAATGTAATTGTTCGAAGGTCGATAGTAAACTGTCAAATAGCAGGGAAAATGTAAGAAAATATATATTGTGAAATGGTAAATCTAACCATAAACAATGATCCTTTTCCCCACTATCTATCAGTTCTATCATAATTTCATTAAATCATTTGTTGATTTTAACTAGTATGAAAATTTTCAAACATTATCGCCAAAATAGACTCATTTTATGTTAATATAAAATGTTTATAAATATCTATGAACCAGTCCACAAAATGCAACCCAACCTGTAGCTTTGTGTTGAGCATTTCAAATATTAAATAAAGATGATAGTACCATGTACATACCTTATATAATATTTGTTTGTATCGAGAGGATGTTGTAATGGTGTTATTTCATAATATAAACAAATAATGACATGATTTATATAATTCTACGAACCTGTGTTTTAAAGCTCAGACCCTATGTTGGTGTGATGGTCTCTCCTCAACCTCCTCGCTGCCCTTCCTCCGGGGCAGATGCATTTGAAATTTGATAATTAAACTGACCCATGCAACTTGTACACTATAATGTCATCTTGAAACAAAGTTCAAGTCCACTTTTTGTCAACACGAGGCACTAATTGTATTTGTATTTATTATCCTACATGCGGAAAGTAAACTTTCCACCGTAGTAAAACTAATTAAAAATGAGTTTTATTTTCAAACTTCGAGGTATTATTCACATCCTGTACGTCAAGGGTATTAAACTGGGGGCCCGCGGGCCAACTAGCAGCTCGAACATATATTTTTTGTATAGTAAACAACAAACAATAATATTTTTTATATGTAAACAAACTATTAATGAGCCAAAATAATATAACGTTAACTGCCATTATGTACAAAACAAATCAACATATAATTAATACGAGGGATTTATGAGGAATGAAAACTTCAAAGATCTGAAGCTGGGCTTGAAAAAACAACGATCAGTATTTATTTAACCTCCCAGCGGGCGCGCCGACTAGTTTCTCTTGAGCGGGCGCTTATCGTAAATTTCAGGACAAAAAGTTTTCTCCATATAAATGGTGTTTTTTAAATACAATAAATGTGATTGAATTGCTGTAAGGTTATGAAGAGACTTATTTTAAAAAACTTACTTTGTGTCCTTTAGAATACAATATATATTTTTTGATTAACACACCTCATTTATTTTTAAAAGCCATTAATTTGAGTGATTTTATATTATTTCGGTCCGAATGAGTATATACCTTAAAATTTGGCCCATTTGCATTCTGAGTTTGATACTCTTACTGTACGTTAACACATACGTTTAGTTAAGAAGCATTATCAGTGTAGCGTGGTTTCTTATCTAATATCATAATAATTCATTTATAATTTAACGGTCATAACGTGCAAATTTAACTAATGAATAATTGAATAAATTTCTCGTGTACCCAATATTACGTTTTGGCCATGTTTGTATTTTTCTTAAAATTGAAAATGTATGTAAAAACCCCAAAAAAGCTCATCTAATAGGAGTATCTTTGCTTCCGAAAATTTACATTTATAAAATTTTATTATCTCATTTTATTTTTAATGAAAATTATATTAATCTTATCATTAAAAAAAATATCAGTTTTTCCACATCAAAAACGTCAAATAGGCTTTTAAATATGTTAATATTACCATGATAATATTAACTATCATTAAAAATACTCGTATTATCTTATAAAAACGTTACATTTAAAAAAAAGTCAGTGTGCACCTGAGTTAAATAATTTGATTAGCGAGCGTTCATGTAAGAGTCATAAAAGCCTATTTTCAAGACCTGAACTCTCATCATCCTGGCAGGCGGAACAAAGAGACGACAAGGGACCAGATGAGAATCTTGACAGCTGACCAAATGTTTGCCGGACAGTTATGGCGAACATACGCATAAAATACTTGTTAGTGAAATTCACTGAAAATTATAACGTATAATTATTATCGTTGAATAATCGATTTAATGTATACTCATTTTTGATGACAGAACCAGTGATGTCTCTACGTCTTGCAGTTAAATATTATATTATATTTTATTTCAAAAAATCCTAAGATACATAAAAGACATGGTTTACATCTATTTTGATAATACTTACGATTTTAATCTTAAATAAATAAAAAATCAATGATATTTAATTTGGCATAGGAAATTTGTTTTTTAAAATCGAATGATTTTCAATAAATTTAAATAACAATAATTAAAATAAGTTTAATGAGCCATTTATAATTACTCTCATTGAAAACCGCCCTCGCCTTATGTAAGTTTGTATTCAATCCATAATCTATTAATACACTTTTTGACAAGAAAATTCACACGCTGTATGTAAAAACACTCGGCGATGTTTCCTAAGTTGCTTTCATCGCACAGGAATACCGAACCGTTCGTATGACACTGGCCCAATGTTTTCATTAATATTCTCGCAGGCGACGTCTCTTGAATTTTCGCCGCGCACCTAACCTTAAAATGTTTTCTTATCCGGGAAAACTGACGACACGCTTGACGCTTTTTCGCCGGGATCAATCGATTTTCACACTCTGATATTATTAAATCGTCTTACGAACAGACAGATCGGCCACTATAATTTATAACGGAATAAATATATTATTCAGAATTTAATTTTGATATTGCATTCAACCTCACAACGGATTACGGTCATCAGTAAAATATTTTCGCACATTTATTTTTACCTTTCGTTTATTTAAATGCCTTTATCGAATACTAACAACCCGTTACGAAATAATAAATAAAAGCTCGGTTGGCACTATGCGTTGTCGTTCCGAGGTATTTTGGCCGAGTACTGGAATGGACTCGTCGGCGTCGCTCACCCGAGTGGATCCGAAGCGTCCCGACGCCCTCGTAGGCGAGACGAAGCGATTATTATTACAGTCACTAAACTTGTCTTAGAATGCAATTCTCGTGCACTAACAATATGTTCTACGTCCAACTAATTGTATTTATATGTCGTGGCGTCGGTAAACATCATTTTGCTTAACGAGTTCCGGAAACAAGGAATAATACAGGCTCAATAATACAGCATAATTAGGATCTGCCGTGAATGATTACTAGTTCAATCATATATAATCCGAGTCATAAGCAGTTCACGATACTGCACCTCAACAATAAGAATACCTTACATTTTCGTATTGTGATAAGATAACCTTAACAATTCATGGCGAACGATCTGAATAAATAATTGAAATTTCTGCCATAAGATGAAATAACGCGTAAGACAATCACATCCACATTTTTACTAAAGCGCAGTTAGGCCCAGGACTCATCAAACTCAGTAATCAATCTATCCTTTGAGATATGTTACTCCTATGAGACTTCTAAATAAAAGCTCGTGCTATTCTTTAAGCTAATAGCTTAAGTAACAATCAGCTTTTAAATAGAGAATTCTTCTGTTGGACGATATACTTCTTGTTTATTCGCTACATAAAATATTAAACATTCATCCATGATCCATATTTACCATATTTCCTCTGGTTGAAGCATACGATTACCATAAAATACTATCCGGCATCAATTACATAATATGTATCCACAGTTCCACACTTTCTTCCGGGACGACGATAGCCTGGGAGCTTGATAGGCAAATGTAGTTTATTCTCTCATTCAGACAATATGCTTCTACCTTTTAGCTATGCCGCTTAAGGTTTTATTAACCATACGATCAAAATATCAGGTATCCATTAAAGGGCTACAATATTAAAAAATGTACTCGTTTTTGTTATTATCTTAGTTTGTTGGCAGTTATAAAAAAAGGTGAAAATAATTATGTTATTAATAAAAATCATAGTGCAAAAAACTATCATTTACTTGAAAATATAGCCTATGGCGCATTGTCATCTTAGTCTAATTTAATACGAAATATATTGATAATTAGCGCGACGAAAATTCCTTCTGCATCAAGAGCTAAAATTATAAAATTATATGATTCATTTTATGGACTATAAATTAGTAAGACTTACACAAAGAAATTAGTTTTGTAAAATAATACTAGGCTAATATATTTCAATTTCACTGGTTGTAATTTTCTGTCACGATATGAGATATTTGAAATTAAATTTAATGGCAGCGAGGACGCTGAAAAATCATATATAGCCATCCATAGCAAATACATAAGACTCTGAGGCCCCAAAAATGAACCCATTTCGAGGTTAATTTTTGGTACTTTGTATTGTATAATAATGTATTATTGCACATTACGCATACAATAAAATAATAAACCTCATTATGAAGAGATGTATGCATAAATAATAGAATTAGAAGAAGAAATTACCGCTATAATACGCTAACCTTACCAGTTCTAACCAGAGTTATACAGTCCATCCAGTGTATGAAGAACCCTATGACACATTTATTGCCCTGTGCTAAATATCGTCCGATATAACGTTGTAAAAACGTTCGCTACCCATATTAATTTTATCAACATAAAAGCCTCTCTTCTTATATATAATAAGTTATTTAGGTAAATATATCACAATAAAAAAGAAAATAATAAAAATATATACATATTGTTACAAATTAGAAAAAATACGGCAATTTGTAACTATAATACTATAATATCTGACGCACGTAGAAGGCCATGTTACATTACTGCGAAAGCCAGTGTTGGGGTATGGATAATCGTATTTTAGATTGTTTTTGTAAATACCTACTAAAATGAAATATTAGAATTATTATCAATTATAAGTGAATATTAACAGGTTTTAAGAGACATGTAAAACAAACTATAAATAATAATATTAATAATATGAAAATTATGAAAAAAAGCGAGTGTAGAGATAAATATTAGCACATAACCTTAAAAACACATATTTTAGTCGGAATCCGATAAAGCAGTACATTCTAAATTGTCTTCGTCACTATCGGAATCAGAACTACAATTTTCACGCACATTTATAATCAGGTTCTGTTCTCTTAAATTGTCAAAGCGTACATCGCGATTCCAATCTCATTGCATCTTCATTTGCCTCAAAAAATCGCATCTTTTCAGGGAAATATCCGTGCGCCCCATTATAAACTTTCTTTTTTCACATTTTTTATATTTGAAGCCAATGTTTTTCATTACCTTACTAAGAGACGTCGCACTGCCTTGAAATAATCCGACTGACCTTAGAGAACCTACCAGTTTAAGAAGTGTTGGTATTTCGTTGCGGTCATAGTATGCATACACGTGATTCCGAATTGCCACCAAATTAAAGATATCGAGTTTTGTAATTGAGCATTTCCTCTGTCGTTTCTTATTTGGTGTTAATAATTTTTTCTCTTCTAATGAAGATTCACCGTATTTTTCCTCTGTGATCCGAGACACTGTAGATTTACTGATTCCTAGGGAATCCGCGACCCGATCTCGAATGTTTTCAACAGACAGCAATGGTCCACCATTTTGTTTTTCTCGATGAAAATAATCACGCAAACGTACGACAAATTCACGTGATTCACTGCTGAGAATAGTTCTTTTCTGTCTCTTCGGCATTGTAAAAACACAAAAATATGATTCAATGAAACAACTTTAACAATACTAACAATAAATATAATAATTACAACAACAAAAAACACGAATCGATCGAAGAACAACGCGCTACTACAAGTCAGATATTTGAACTGATCCATACGCCGCCATGCGGAAAAAAATGATACCTAAGTATAATTATTTTCAAAGAAGAAGAGAAGAAAAATCGATATCATAGAATAAAAAATGTTCCCCCCATCTCTTTTACACAGAGCTATAAAAGTGCAATACGTATCAAGCTAAAACTTCCCAAATATAATATTCGCTGCACTTTAAATTATATTATTTAAAAAAAGAGATGTTTATATACGATTCACTTCGAAATCAAATTCGATTTTTTTCGAAGAAGAAGAGAAAAAAATCGACCTAATCGAAATAAATATTTTTGCCCCATCCCTTTTACAAGGGGCAATAAATGTGTCACAGGGTTCTTCATACGCTGGATAGACTATAGCAGGGGTCTCCAAACTTTCCAGCCTTAGGGCCATACTGATTACTCCAGTAAGTTCCGAGGGCCAAAACCATATTATCATTGTTGCCGGGGGTAAAAAGTTAAATAGTTCACTGATGAAAAAAAAAGTCCGAAAAAGTACGCAACGTTTAAAAAAGGCTGAAAATCGGACTAAAGTCCGCAAAACGGCAACACTGCATATTATTAAGTTTCCTGAGATTATCTGTAATTTCTAGATTAGTCGTAGAGTACGAACCATGAGGAGTAACGTGACACGACGTCTGGTGGACACAAGCGGAAATAGGTAGTACCTTCTATCGCTAACAGATGGCGCTAATAGCACGTACAGAATAATCTCGTTGGTTCGAGAAAGTTCTGGTGTCTTCCACTCACTTCTAGATGGCAGTAATTGGAATACAGGTGGACCTCGACTTTCGTACATTCGACTTACAAAGAATTCGCTATTTCGTACATTTTTGAAAAATATTTTTATTTTATTTTTTGGCGAAAATTCAAAAATGTTTTGTTTTCGTGCAGGTGTTTCCCTGTCGCACTATTTAATGAATATGAACGAGGTCCGTACTGTGAAAAATGTTTCGTTCTGTTCGCACATATGCATTAACATACGAGCGCGAGCGAGTCCGAACGTGCGTTTGTATGTATGTACTAATTTATACACACTCCCCCGTCTGACCTCAATACTTTTAGTCTTGTGTATCTAGGTCAAATCACGTGCGGGTACATTGTTATGCGAGTTTTGTTTTAATTATTTCCTACCCGTTTTAACATGAGTGAGAAACGAAAAAACTGTGAAGTAGATATTGCTAAAAAAAAATCAAGAACCCATAAACTTCATACAATAGAAACGAAGATGGATATAATAAAACGCTCTGAAAATGGAGAGTCTTATGCTTCAATCGGCCGTCCGTATGATATAAGAAGGTCTACGATATGTTCGATATTAAAAAATAAAGATAAAATTAAAGATTATGTAAAAAAATTTGGAAATACATATAACATCAAAAATTATTTCTAAAAGGCACGGCATAGTGATGGATGAAATGGAGAAATCTTTGTGTTATTGGATAAGTAATCAAAATCAAGAAGACATCCCTATGAGCACTTCAATGATTCAAGCTAAGGCACTTGGTTTGCATAAAGATTGAAAGGCTAGACTAAACGAAGATTCCAACACGGTGTTTCATGCAAGTAACGGCTGGTTTTCAAAATTTAAAACAAGGTATTCTTTACACAATATTAAATTCACTGGAGAATCAGCTGATGCGGATGAAGATGCTGCAAAAGACTTTATTTCGTCATTGCCCAAAATTATTGAAGATGGACAATATACCTCTAGTCAAATATTCAATGCAGATGAGACTGGTTTATTTTGGAAGAAAATGCCTAATCGTACATTCTTATCAAAGGACGAATCAGTTGCCCCTGGTCATAAACCTTCTAAAAACCGATTGACATTGCTTCTTAGTGGAAATTTAGCTGGTGATTTAAAATTGAAGACAATGTTAGTTTATCAAGCAGAAAATCCTAGAGCACTGAAAGGGAAAGATAAAAAATTGCTTCCAGTCATTTGGAAATCCAATAAAAAAGTCTGGGTTACTGCTTTAACATTTAAAGATTGGTTCACTTCACATTTCGCACCAGCAGTAAAACATTATTGTGAAGTAAATAATTTACCATTTACAGCATTATTAATCTTAGATAATGCTCCAGGACACCCAAAATCTTTACAAAATTTATACCCAGAAATCAATGTTGTGTTTCTTCCACCCAATACTACGTGTCTCATACAACCCATGGACCAAACGGTGATAGCTACGCTTAAAAGATATTATATGCGATCGATAATGTATCAGGCCATCAAGGCAACTGACATGGAAGATGGGCCCACATTAAAAGTTTTCTGGAAGAATTATAACATATGGAACGCAATAAACAATATTGGAGACGCATGGGCTGAAATAAAAGAGTCAACAATGAAAGGTTCATGGAAGAAACTATGCCCACAAATGGTGAGTGATTTCATAAATTTTGATGAAACTCCGGAAACCATCACACTTGAAATAGTTCACCTAATGAACAAACTAAACCTAGATGTTAATATTGAAGATGTTAATGAGATGATTGAATCTCATTCTGAACCCTTGACTAATGAATTTCTAATGGACCGACAAGAGAACGAAAATAGTATACAAATTGAAAGTGAGGAAGAAGAACCAGAAAAAATCATCAATACCTTAACAATAAAAAACATGAACGAAGCTTTTACGCATCTCGAGACATTTTTGGATATTATGGAAAAATGTGATCCCAATGGAGAACGCATAATTTAAGTGCGTAGGGCGATCCATAATAGTACTGCATGTTACAGAACTCTCTATGAAGAAAAGAAAAAAGTAGTAAAATACAATTAACCCTTGACAAGTTTATTAAGAGAATATAATTTTTATTTAATATGTACTTAGTTTGTAATTTTTGATAAATAAACATTTTAACCCTTTAACTGCCCAAAGCGTCTTAAGATGCATAATTTTCTGTGAATGGAGCGCCGCTCATACAAAAATTACATCTTAAGAGGCGCCGTTTTAAATGAACAATCAACAATGCACAATGAACAATTAATTTTATGATTCTGGATAAGTGACTGGACGACTGGCGCGCTCTTCATTTATTTGGTAAGTTTTATAAATAAACTTTATTACAATTTCAATAAGGATGTGTTTAGAGATTTTATTTTTGTCGTAAAATTCGCGGCGTGCTGGGTACTGCCATACATGTACCTGCCGGCAGTTAAGAGGTTAAAGTACAATTTTAGGAGTTTTTTTTTCTACGTCCCTCTACTTTCGGACATTTAACTTTCGTACACATTTTCAGGAACCAATCATGTACGAAACTCGAGGTCCGCCTGTATATTAGAAGGCTAGTGGCGCAACCACAAGTCAGTTCCTATGACACTGTTGTGAAATAAAATAGTGCGTACCTCCTTAAAACGTGTTTGTGCGTGTTTAAGTTTAAGACATCATTGTTACAGTATTTTGATTTGAATCGTTGCTTTTGTGTGTGATTTAGTATATTTATGGAAAAGAAGCGAAAAATTGATAGTGAATGCAGAAAATTCAAAGATCAGTGGAACATACAGTATTTCGTAATTGAGTCCAGTAACAAGGCGCTATGTTTGATTTGCAATGAAGGCATAGTCGTTCTCAAGGAATATAACGTTAGACGTCATTATGAAACCAAACATTTTCAAAATTACTCAAAATATACAGGAAGTTTGTGGACAGAAAAATTCGAAACTATGAAGCGCGGATTGAAATCGCAGCAATCTTCATTTACGAAACTCAAAACTGAACAAGAGGCTGCAACTCGTGCCAGCTTTCGTGTGGCTCTTGAAATTGCAAAACGTGGAAAACCATTCACCGATGGAGTAATGATCAAAGAATGCATAATTGCAGTAGCCGAAGAAATGTGCCCTGAAAAGGTAAATTTATTAAAAACTTTCAGTATGTCAGCAAACACTGTGGCTCGAAGGGTAGAAAACATCGCTGAAAATATATCCTCTCAACTGTTCGACAAAAATGGACATGAGTGGTTTTCTTTGGCCTTGGATGAGTCAACGGATGTGTCAGATACTGCTCAGGTGTTGATTTATATTCGAGGAGTAGATAAAAGCTATGAAGTGCATGAAGAACTTCTTGATATGTATAGTATTCATGGCACAACTACTGGTACGGATATTTTTAAAGGAGTTGAAATGGCCATTAATCAAAAGAACCTTCGATGGAAAAACTTGAAATGTATTAGAACTGATGGAGGCAAAAACATGAGTGGGAAAGATAAAGGAGTGGTCGCTCTTGTGTCAAAGGCTGTAGAAAATGATGGTGGTTCAAAACCATTAGTCTTACATTGTATCATTCATCAACAGTGTTTGTGCGGAAAATGTTTGGATATGTCTGAAGTTCTGAAACCAGTCATATCAACTGTTAATTTTATCAGATCTTTTGGGCTGAGTCACCGACAATTCCGATAATTTATTGAAGAGATTGGAGAAAATGACTTACCTTATCATACTGCCGTACGTTGGCTTAGTTGTGGGAAAGTCCTTCAGCGCTTTTTTGAACTTCGAGCAGTGATCAAAATTTTTTTTAATGAAAAGCATCGCCCTCTTACTGAATTACAAAACAACGCATGGCTGTGGAAGTTAGCATTCTATGTTGATTTGACAAAATATGTGAACGAACTGAATTTGAGATTGCAAGGAGAAAACCAGCATCTTCCTGATTTATACACTAATATCAAATGATTCCGCCATTGCGAATCAAATTAAGGTTTTTCAGAATCCTTTTGATACTGACATTGAAACCCTAGCCCCGGAACTTCAAATGGAAATGATTGATCTACAGTGCAGTGATATAATTAAGAAGAAATATCAAAACTCATCTTTGTTGGAATTTTATAAGAGTCTTCCACTGACACAATTTGATAATTTGCATAAATTTGCTCGTGGGCTGTTTTCTGTTTTCGGTAATACTTATTTGTGTGAGAAGACCTTCTCCAAAATGAAGTACACAAAAAATGTTTACAGATCTAAATTAACTGATGAGCATCTTAAATCTCTTTTAATAATTGGTACAAGTAAAATAAGTCCACAACTACAAACTATTATCAGTGGAAAATCTCAATTACATAAATCTCATTAGTATTTCATATGTCATTATGCTTGTTATAAGTTATGTTTTTATTTAAGATGTATAAAATGTTAGTTGGATTCATTTCAATAATTGTTAGTTATTATATACTGAAGTTAAATTTTCTGCATATTATACATGTCTTTACTCATTACAATTCTGTGTTTCTTTATCCAACTTATCACAAAAACAATAACAATAAGCCTACAACAATATTATGAGTAGTTAGCCCATGACCATATCAATGTAGATGTCATATTAATAATTATTCAACATAAAATTAGAATACTTCAGTAAACTAAATTTAATTTTCTATAAAAAATATGTTCTCTAAAAGGAGTTTTCAAGTATGCTAGCTCTCCCCGGGCCGGACAAAATCTGTCCGCGGGCCGTAGTTTGGAGACCCCTGGACTATAGAATCGATGCAACTGTCAAATATTTGAGGTTAGAAGTTAGTCTATTGTTCTACCAGCAATGTTGCTACATTTAAAAATATTGAAACTTCCTCTTTATGTTTTTGGTATGTAGGTATTTGTAACGATTTCCCAGCCAAATTAAGTATGCAAATATGTTCCAAATTAGAAAACTGATTCATTTTATCTAACCCTTTCGCATCGGTTGTCGGCATAAGCCGTCAAAGATTCCCCGACCGTAGACATCGCTTGACGTGATATATCGTTTTGCTACTTTTAGTACTCATTGTGACATCTACAGTAGGAAATTGGAACTGCAGTCTTTCCCTTTATTAACCAAGATTTATTCTTTACAGGATTTTTTAAAGCATGTAAACAAATATCGTTAGGTTTCGTCACAGGAGCGATTTTTTTGTAAACTACACGTGCCAATGTCACTACATTTATGGATGTACATAATTAACGTTTGTTAAATATAAAATTTTTTTGGATCATCTTATAGCTAAAGGATAGAAGAACCAATGTCATATATGAAAATAGGCTAGATAAATAAGGTTACAAAATAGTAAACATTTCGGAATCGGAAATAAAATGACAACAGGAATGGAAGCTATTATGGGAAATGATTGAACGCTTCTTCAATGGCAAAATACGTCCGGAACGGGTGCTTACCATCATTACCAAGTAATAAGTAAAATCTCAACATAATTCATCTATGTAAATGTAATCATTGTTAATGGTCAGTTTTTATTTCATTAATTTTGTATACGGACCATCAAAAACACTCAGGCCCTGAGAGACACTAATCATTAGAGACCCGTATTTTGAGCATCTATTTTTATCAAAATTAGCGCTATGGAGCATTTAAAAACATGAAATTTAGCATCTATTTTAGCATCTATTTTTGTATGACACAAATATCAAATAATTATCAATTCCACTAAGTTTTAACATTTTTTAAATAAAATATTGACAAAAATTCATAAATATTATAAATAATAATTAAACGTACGAAGATATTAAACAAAATAATACAAAAAAAGGCAATAATCAAATTATTCATTGAATTATTGAAATTTTCAGGAATGAACTCTTACAGTCAGTCACCAATTTCATTTATAGGAAATTTGAAGAGAAGCCGATAACGGAGAGTTTAATTAAGTTGATTGTTTAGTCTCCATAATATAAATAAAAAAGGGTTACAATGATACACTGTTGAATTTTATCTTACAAACAATAATATCTAACTAATATTTATTAAAACAAATCTAGGAGCTAGTTTCAAAGGATGAATTTTTTAGATTAGTTCGACGATCAGTTACTATTAAATAATATTTTCTAAAGAATCTTTCAACATCAACCCAATTTACTGGACACCAAATTGATTTGATAGCAGTGCAACTAAAATATTTATACTTAACTAGCTGACCCAGCAGACTTCGTACTGCCTCAATCGATAAATAAAAGACCTTAGCTTTTGTGTAAAATAATCTTAAAACAAACAAAACGAATCCGTATTTAAAAAGCATTTTATATATGTCTGAGCTGTTATATTTCTGAATGTTGGCCAAGAAGTTCTTAGAATCATTTCCAATCCCAGAAACTAAAGATCGTAAAGAATCTGGTGGTGGGACCAACTGTGGCAATTTCACTTTGCCTCCAGCACAACATAATCCAGTAGATTTACCAGTGTTTTTTAACGCCTTACAATATTTACTAATTATTTTCATTTCCCCAATTGTTACCGATTTATCGGCACAATAATCAATTGGCGGATCATAGTGGAATGCAGCTCGTTCAAGAATCACAGGAGCACTGCGTCTGCGGATTCGCTCAATTTCATTATGTCGTGCTTGCTGTTGTTGTGTTTGATGTGCACGAACTCGTTGCATTCTAAGCCTATCTACTTCATTGTCACTCACTAAATAACGCAATTCTGACATAGCAATACGACTATTTTCTTGATCTGTCCCTCTCTGGTCATCAGTGCGGTTAGCACGTGAGGTAGCTCTTCGCACATTTGATTGAATGCGACGACCAAGTCAGGTCGTCTTCTCCTCGGCATCGTAAATTGTAATTAATCAAAGTGAGAAAATTTCTCGCTCACTTAGCAGTAAAGTGTCACTATCACAAAATATCAAAAACATAGAGCACATTACTTGGAATGTCACTATCACAAAGGATCACCAAAGTAAAGAAAGTTCTCGCGCACTCATAGATATCGTAACACAATATCGTAATATTTTTTTTCCGTGTTCTGAAGTGCGACAGGATGGATTGACATATTAGTTGGTTGTCAAATCTAATGTCAAATATTATGGTTGCGTTCAGAAATTTAATTTGTGACAAAACTTAATATTTATTCTTCTTCTTTATCCTAGCCATTTCCCATCATCTGGAGTCGCCATGTCAGTCTGTCCTGCGTTGCATTCTCGGTCAAGCCCAGGGTTTTCAGATCCTTGTTTACAGTTGCAGTCCAGGTTGCCTGCGGTCTTCCAGGTCTTCTTCTCAGCGTGAGTATGTTGAAGGCTCTCTTCGCCATGTGGTCTTCATCTCTCCGTGTCACCTACCCATACCATCTTAGGCGGTTTTCCCTTATCTTTTCAGGTATGGGGGCCACCCGAAATGAACCCCTCATTTCGAACTCTGTCTAATCTAGTCACACCGCCCGCCCACCTCAGCATCTTCATCTCTGCCACATGAATCCTATCCAAGTCACGTTTCAGCGGGGTCCAACACTCCGATCCGTATAGCATAGCTGGCCTTACAGCAGTTTTGTAGATTTTACCTTTGATCCTAACTGGAATCTTGCTGTCACACAAAACCCCAGAGAGAGACCTCCATTTCGGCCATCCTCTGTTTATTCTATGCTCCACGTCAGATTCAGTTTTAGCATCTAAGGATATCACAGAGCCGAGATATTAAAAAGTATCAACCTCTTTTACGGGTGTATTCTGTAGGAGTAGTGGTGAACACACCACTCCTCCTACAGAATAAATTAATTAACAAACCGCGGTGCAATCAGAATTGAAATTGAAGTACATCGACTCGGTTTTACTTCTACATATTCGCAGTCCACTACTCTCCAAAGCCAGTCTCCATTCCTCCAGCATTTCCTGAATACTTTGGGCATTTTCACTGATTAGAGCAATGTCGACAGCATATAAAACTTAATATTTATCAACATACAAAACTTAATATTTATCAATCTATAAAACAAAATAATCTGATAGATTAACAACTGAAGTTAGCTAAAATTAAGTTTCGTGAAGCCGACCAAATTGAAAATCAGTACTACCAATGATCTATTACATTTTGTGACTATACAATTTGGTCGCATTCGCGATATTATCACTTTTGTTGAGATTCGGAACGCAACATTAGATCCTCCAACGCGCACGCGAAGACTATTTTGATAGATATGATTGAATTTGAACTTTGTGCAGCGGTAATAAATTGCAAATTGACTCTTTGAAGTTAGGTACACACCTACATTTCATAGACAACAGTGAGTGATTATAATTTAGTATGAACTTTATTGAATAGCAATAATATAGATATATAGATATAGATAGATATATAGATAATACGTACCGAGAAACTGTGCCAAGTGCGCGGTAAGCACTCTGCGCACACAACGTTATTCGTTCAAAAAGCACGCCGCACAAATTGAATTGTGTGTATCAAAGTTCATTTTGTGTGCAGATCGTAAATAGAGATATTTAAACGCGTGTCATGTCAACCACGCGGTAAATATTATGTACACACTTCGCGTTCTCATAATAACACGCGGTGCGTGAAATGAATAAAGCATATGAAAGATGATATTGTGTATAGATCTTGTTTATATGGGACTTTTATATGGGAAAAAGAAAAGGGCTGTTTTTAGGGTTTTCCCGGCAATTATTCAAATTTTTCTCACCTTTTAAACCTTTCTTAGACCTCCACAAACATCTTAAGACCAATATAAGATAAATCCGTTCAGCCGTTCTCGAGTTTTAGCCAGACTAACGAACAGCAATTGATTTTTATATATATAGATAGATATGGATTTTGTGGCCAATAATAGTTGTAAAACATCTAGTTTATATAACTTTTTATAATTTCTAAAATTTTGATATCCTTCTATACATTGCAATTTGTGTGGCAAGTTCTTGTTTAACATTAATGGTACAGTTTAAGCCTGCTACTGATGGATTAAAAAGTTGACTAAAAGTATCGTAATATAAATTGGTTTTATTTATCAATAATTGAGACTGGAGTATAAGAAGACTATTTTTAGCAGTTTCAGTTAAATAAAATTCCAGTTTTTTTATTGTTTCACTAGTGAATGAAATTATTTGTATTGTTGCAACAGAAAAAACTGCATTAATATGATTTTGTAGGCTACGTTTTATCTACGTATTATTTTCTCATCAATTTCCTCCCACAATAAATGTGCGAAAAGATATGTATGGGCAATGTTAACAGTGTAAAAATATTGCCATAGGTGAGGTAAAGTGTGGCCATATAATATAGATATGTAAAAATCTATCATTTCATATTTATAACGGTGAAATTAATTTCATAAAACAAGGAAATCGAGATTTTAGCATCTATTTTCATATTCTATGAAATTCGCATTTACTAGCATCTATTCCGAATTTTAGCATCCATTTCGCATCTATTTCAAAATGATAAAAATACGGGTCTCTAGTGATATGTATAATTATTATTCTGTTTTGGTTATACTTTTATAAATCTTATATGGTTTTCCAAAAAAACGGGGGTTGGGGGTTTCATAATATTTTTTGTCATACCAGTTTAGTGCTGCGGCCCGCGTAGCTTTAAAAATATATGTATGTGGCCCGAAGAAAAAAAAGGTTGAGTATCATTGTTTTA
>JAGTXR010000491.1:0-57234 GCA_022606575.1 Glossosoma conforme
TGAAAAACATTTTACAATATCACTTATATAGTTTATCTTTATTTATTTAATAGCTCTCTGGATGCTGTAAGCAGATAAAATATTTCAGTTTAAAAAAAATTACGCCCTTTTATCTCACACACAATTTATCACAATTTCAATTCAGTCAAAAGGCTCATTTTTATTAAATTAATTTAAATTATTATAAAATGTTTTTTTGTAAGTTAGCGATTTATTTATTTATATTTAATAAACTGGTTAGTTAACTAGGTGTTGTAACGATTTTTTGCAAGCAAGATGCCGCCATTTGTCTCACACAAAATCAATTGTGAATTCAAATGAGCAAAAAAGGTCACTTCAAATAAACAGTAATATAATAGACACTTTTAAAATTCACGGAACAACATAAACTTCGAACAAAACGAATTAGATTTAATGCATAATAATAAGTGTTGAAAAGTTTATTTTTCCGAAGAAGAGTAATTTGTATGTAAATATTAAGAGTTTTTTTTTATTAATAAAACAGTTTTTAAATAGTTTTAAGCAGTAAATTTCTGATTTAAGCTTAATTTCTTAAATAATGTATTTTTAAATATATATTTATGGTGTTTTCTCTTGATGCCAGGTTTTATGTAACATCACGCGATACGTACAATCTCTTCGACTACCAACTGGAGACTGCGCTCTTTGGCTTGTCTAGACTTCAGACTGTACCGGGGGGGGGAGACGCAGAATTTCAACCAATCACAGCAAAGCTAGCTCTATTGATTTATGCACTGGGACGCTGTGAATGTTGCCCACTAAAATATATTGATGCTCGACGAGCGTAAGTGTAAAATGTATGTTCATGTATTTAAATACGAAACTATTTACAGTCAATTCTACTAAAAAAATTGTCGGCGGGTATAGCTCAATGGTCAAAGCATTTGCTCTACAAGCCAAGGGTCATCGGTTCGATCCCCGATGGAAATTTAAAAAAAAAGTTTTTTAATCGATTTTTGAAGTTAAAAATACCCCCAGTTGGTGTGAATTTGATCCCTCTCCCGTAAACTGGCAGTCGTAGCCTATTAATTAAAATTGGTGGTAGACTAAAGTCGTCCCGTGAAGAACACCTATTAATACTATGTGTAATAATTAAGGAAGATGCGTGAATCTCGGACTGTGGTAAGCGTCATAGAATTCCACAGATGAGACTTCAAAATTACTATCACCATCTTTCGGTATTCTTCTGTATGTGTTATATAACAAAAACGCATGCTTTTTTATTTGTAAGGAAGATTTTGTCTATAATTTTTACAGCGATTTATCACAAAACGATCCCTTCTATATATTTTGTTATAATGAGTACTGAAAGTAGCAAAACGATATATCACAGCTACCGATCTCCACGGTAGGGTAATCTTAGACGACATATATCGAAAACCGATGCGAAAGTGTTAAGGAATATACTATATCTTCTTGAGTATAGATAAGTTCTAAATAATTAACTGAAATTGTATCATAAATAATGAAAAATAAAAATCAATTAAAAATATATATGTATATACTTATAATAAATAGGTACCTAAACTACAATAGGTATTTTAATTGTAAAAACTAATTAAATACAAACATAATGAGAATAAATGATAATTAAAAATGTTATTTTTGACCTTTATTAATATTATTGTATGTCAGTTAATAGTTTTTAGTAGTCTCTCTATGGTTGTTTGAAATAAATGGAATGGCAAATTTACCTTCTTTCAGGAATAGGTGCAGTAGAACAAAGCAGTTATTTATTTAAGCAAACTACAGAAGCAGATCGTCGAACAGTTTTTAAATGATTGACAGTACAATAATAAAACAAGAGATTATATAAAACTGTGCTTACTGATTTTGTCCGTAGATGGCAGCACTTAAATATCTTAATATTTTATTGATGCATAGACACCTGTTGATAAAATGTTATATTTTTTTTATAATTTAGCAAAGAAGCAAAATTATCTAGTACATATTCTTTATTTTATTTGCTTTTCAGATAAATCTTAAAATAATATTTATTTACACTTACGATACGAATACAGAATTTGAAGAATTGGAAGAAATATATGTACAAATTTTATTTTTATGTAAACACATACATCAGAATACCGACAGATGGTGGAAGTAATTCTGAATTCTAATCTGTGGAATTATATGACGCTTACCATGAGTGCTCAAAAGAATGGGAATCAGAGGAGCAATCTTATCCCTGCGTATGATCTTGGAAAAGAGGATAAAAGTGGACCAAGATACATATATTGCCTTCGTGGACATTGAAAAAGCATTTGATAAAGTAGATTGGGAGAAGCTCTTCAATGTAATGAAAGAAATTGGAGTCAAATACAAGAAACGAAGACTGATATTTTTACTTTATAAAGAAGAAGCTGCCATAATATCACTTTGAAATGTCCAAAAGGAAGCAAAAACACGTCAAGGGGTGAGACAAGGATGCTCTCTGTCGCCTGTATTCTTCAACGTATACATACAAAATGCAATAAATAAAATCAGGGAAAATATGGGCCATAGAGAGGGGGTTAAAATACATGGCCAAAAGATTGATATGATAAGGTTTGCTGACGACATTGCTCTGATTGCTGAAACTGAAGATGAAGCTCTGACATCCATGGAAAACATATTTAATTCTAACTACAATATTAAGATAAACAGCACAAACACCAAAGTCATGAGAGTAAGCCGCAATGAGCAGCAGAAAAAAACATATCAATGCTAGGAGTAACCCTAAAAGATGCCAAAGAGTTTGTATACCTTGGAAGTACGATCACCTGGGATGGCAGAACAAAAAGAGAAGTCAACAGTCGCATACATCAAGCAAGGAAAAAAATCTTGAGTCAAAGAATATTACTTCAAGGCTCCGCAAGCAACTTGCCAAAACATTTGTTTTGAGCATCTTAATGTACGGCTGTGAGACATGGTGCTTATCTGAAAGTGATAAAATAAGACTAGAGCCCTTTGAGATGTGGTCGTACAGAAGAATTCTAGGAATTTCTTGGAGAGACCACGTCACGAACAATGAGGTTCTCAGGATAATCAAGGAAGATAGGCACCTAATAAGAACCATCTCAGAGAGGCGAGCCCGATGGATTGGTCATATCATGCGCCACGACGGTCTTCTTCACGATATTGTGGAGGGGATGGTTGAGGGTAGAAACTGTACAGGGTGCCCTAGACGGGAGTATTTGCAGCAAGTATACGAGGACATGAATTGTAACGCTTATGCTGAGCTAAAAAGGGTTGCGGAGGACCGAGAGGAATGGAGATCGAGATGCAAGATTCTGTTGCTGCAAACTAATCCACCGGATTGACGCTACGAAGAAGACCATGAGTGCATATAGCTAAGCGCTGCATATGGAGTGTTGATCCGCCAACGTCATAATAGACTACACCCCGAGATTAACGCATCATCCTTTATTATTACCGGAATTTACTATGAGTGGGTGGCCTTCACGGGTGACGTTCGTCTACCACCAATTTTAATTATAGGATATGACATGCATTTAACGCATGGCGGATCAAATTCACGCCAACCGGGGGTATTTTAGAGCTCAGAAATCGATTAAAAAACCCTTTTTTTAATCACCCTCTGGGATCGAACTTACGACCTATGGTTTGTAAAGCAAACGCTTCGACCATTGAGCTATACCCCCGGCATTATTATATTACAAGAAGCACATGACTTTTGTCTACCACCGATTTTAATAGATAGGCTATGACTGGCATTTCGAGGGATCAAATGCACACCAACCGGGGGTATTTTAGAGCTCAGAAATCGATTAAAAATGTTTTTTTTAAATCTCAATAGGAGATAAAACCCACGACCTTCGGCTTGCAAAGCAAACGCTATGACCATTGAACTATACCCGCCGCATAATATCTATATATATAAATAATATTTGTAGCAGTTACGAGTATGTTAAGTAAATATTCATATGAAAAAGGCAGTGAAAAGTAAATCCACTTTTTCCTATCTTATATTTTACTGAATTTTATAACGCTGCATGTAGTGCTTATCCGCCAACGTCATTATATTACAGCACGGCACTCACACATTATTGATGTTTACGGGACCTCACTACAAGTCGGCGGAGTTCACGGGAAGATTACAATTTACCACTATTTTTCAATAAAATAATAAAGCAGTAATTTCACGAATGCTATGATTAGCCCGATGTTCCCGATTCCTGAATCATTTAGTTTCATGGATCGAATAAACCCGAGTGCGTCGCTAGTGAGTTGTGTCGATTCTTAGGACCAAATGGTGAAAGGCCTTGATAATAAATAACTTCTTAGGTTTTCTTCTTTCTTAGGCCTTGATAACGTCGGACTTATTATCCGTTATCCTTAAAAATCCAAGTAAAAATCACCCGGTGCTCATAGCTCAATGGTCAAAGCGTTTGCTTTGCATCCAAGCTTCGAGAGTTCAAGAGTTCGATCCCCGAAGGAGATTTAAAAAATTAAAATATTTTTAATCGATTCATGAATTCTTAAATACCCCGGTTGGTTGAATTTGATCCCTCACCCGTAAAATGCCAGTCAAAGTCTATTAATTAATCTGAACTAAAATTGTGGGTAGACGAAAGTCGTCCCGTAAAGACCACCCATTCATAGTAAATTCCTGTAATAATAAAGGATGATACGTGTATGATGAGGCTCTAGTCTATGACGTTGGCGGATCAACGCTCCACATGCAGCGTTACGCCATATTCACCATGGTAAGCGTCATAGAATTCCACAGATGAGACTTCAGAATTACTATCACTATCTGTCGGTATTATCCTGTATGTGTTTACATAAAAAATATGCCTCAGATACTACCCATCTCTTCAAGTCTTCTTCTTTTCTGCCCTGGAGGACGCCAGGACTTTGTTAGGTGAACCTTCCGGTGAAAAGAGTGAAAAGATGTAATGCGACGAGCCATGAAAAACGGCAACTGACAAAACTGTGATACCAGCTCGATATAACCCTTGCAGGCTGGTGCCGAAAAGCGTCGATATACGATATTTCGTCTCTTATTTGTGTATATTCCCCATTCATTCACCACGCGTTCCTATAACGATCCCAGTGAAATGGAGTTGCTTTTGACTAACGGAGATGTCAACTGAATAGCGGCAAATGGGGGCAGATGATATTTCCTAGATATGTAACGGTTATGAAAATATATAAAAGACTATGTAGAGACGTGAATCCGGGACTATTCGAATGAAAGTAGGCAACTCTTATAAGCTTTTACAGTTAGCTAAAGCTTTAACCACTGAGCTATACCAGAAAGCATATATAGTCAATGAACCTTTCAGAGAAGAGATGTCTTGGGACGAGCCATGGAAACTGAAAGAACTGAATGCCGGTGATTTGTGATGATAATATTTCACAGATATGTAATTAATATTATATATATTTGTAAGGCTTTTGTAGGGACGTGAACCCGGGACTATTCGAATGACAGTTGCCATTTGTAGTAAACTTCTACAGGTAGAGAGTCGATCTCTCGTTGTCATGGAGCCAGACAGAGTGGGTGCGGGAGGAATCAATACTGATGGGGGGTTGCTAGGGAGGCTAGTAGACTGTGCTTTCATTAGAGAAGGAGGAGAGCCAGACGTCGAGACTCATCATCATACATTATTTATGAACAATCGTAATAAAACTCGGTCGAAAAGTCAACTAACAAATGCCGGAAACTGTGACATCAAGCGCCGCCTGCAATCGCGGCAAAAAAGCAAATTAAAGATGACAGTCGCACCAACTTGAAATGGAGCAACAGTCATAACAAATAAAATGACGCATGCAAACGCTGTGTAATATTATATAAATAAAACTACATTATAAGATGTGCATGTCAGGCGAGCGAACAAAACTGACGACAGCCACTGTGACATGTATTTTTTTTTATGTAAACACATACAAGAGAATACCGACAGGTGGTGATAGTAATACTGAAGTTTTATCTGTGGAATTCTATGACGCTTACCATGGTGCATATGGGTAAACGCTGCATGTGGAGTGTCGATCCGCCAACGTCATATACTACAGACCGAGATTAACGCATCATCCTTTATTATTACAGGAATTTACTATGAATGGGTGGTCTTCACCGGACGACTTTCGTCTACCACCAATTTTAATTAATAGGCTAACACTGACATTTTACGGGTGATGGATCAAATTCATAGCAACCGTGGAATTTTAGAGTTTAAAAATCGATTAAATTTTTTTTTTTTTTAATCTCCGACCGGGATTGAACTCACGACCTTTGGCTTGCAAAGCAAACGCTTTGACAATTGAGCTATGACCACCGGCAAATGCTATGTAGCGCCGCAAAGATAATCGCGACTCAAACGCAAATTAAAGTTGATAGTTGAACCAACATGAGCAACTATCAAAATGGCGTATGTAATTATATTTAAAATTAAAACTAACATTATTAGATGTGCATGTCAGGCGAGCGAACAGATAATTTTTCGAGGCTTTACGGCAGTGCTCTGCAACCTTTTCTCACCAACGGCACACCAAAATTCATGCTTGAATTCCGTGGCACACCAAAGTTCTGCTTAAAATTAAGGCGGCACACCGAAAGCCAATATTATAGATAATAATTTGATAAATTATATAATTTCGTACATTTTTATTTCATGTGGATCGTGTACATAGCATACAATACAGTCGCCAGTCTACATTAGTAGGTGATAAGCGTAGAAAGACTATTATAAAGTTATTTAATTATATATTGTCTAATTTGACTGCGGCACACCTGTACCGGCTCACAACACACTAGTGTGTCGGGGCACACCGGTTGCGGAGCTCTGCTTTACGGCATCAGCCTAAAAGAGCTATATCAACCTGATATCAACGTCATAGAGTCAACTAGTCTCGATTGGTTGTGCACTCTTATATGCGATTGCGTAAGAAAAATGGTAAAAAAAATAGCATTAAAGCTTTTCACGTATAAATAATATAATGGTTATGATATATTCGATTACATGGCAATATAACATTTGATGGGTCAATTTCTCTCTTCACACGCATACGATTTATAAGAAAACATCACAAGTAAGTAATGAATTATTTTCTGTTGACAGTTTCTAGCGAAACCAATTTCTTTTTTATTATAGAAGCTTCAAATAACATTATTCAGTCACTTAATACGCAAAAACGTACATATCAATAACAAATAATGTATGTATATTTGTTACTTATGGATGCCTTTACTGCTTATCCAATCACAATGAAATTTTGTTAATATGTTGACATCAGCATGATGTAGCCCTTGCTGACTGGTACCGAAAACCTCGATGTACAATCTTTCGTCTCGTATTTCTGATCGCTTGTCATACATTTATGTGTCCACCATATTGTCATTTTGGACAGGTCCGCTCACGGGTGCGTTAGTTGTAGACATGGCCACTCGAGCGCTGGGCGAGAGCCGCAGCGCCGGTAAGCCCATCGCGTCAATCGGTCCTCACCCTTTAACGAGACAAGGTTGCATTGCGGCCACGCGGCATGTCATCCCGCGTGGTCGGAAGCTTGTAATGTTTTAACGTAAATATAATCAATGTGCTTCTAAAAGAAAGTCTTTTTCTGCTGAACGTCATCCTGCCCTCACGCGACGTAATGGCGCCCTTTTTTTAAAGAGGAGGATGTTAATATTTATTGCGCATCCGACAAGGTTTCTGTATTATAAAAACATTTTACAACTCAATTTCTAATCTAATTTCTGTATCATTCTTATTATTACAGGAATTTACTATACATGGGTGGTCTTTACGGGACGACTTTCGTCTACCGCCAATTTTAATTAATAGGCTATGACTAGCATTTTACGCATGAGGGATCAAATTCACACCGACCGTGGGTATTTCAGATTTATTTAGCTCAGAAATTGATTAAAATCCTTTTTTTTAATCTCCATCGGGGATCGAACCCATGACCTTTTGCAAAGCAAACTCTTGGACCATTGAACTATGACCGCCTGCAAATCGAGTTGGTATCAATATTGATCATCATCATCAGCCTTTGTCAGTCCACTGTTGCATGTAGGCCTCCCACATGTGTCTCCATCCTCTTAGATCCTCCGACTTCCGCATCCAGGCGACTCCTGCTTTCCTCTGATGTCGTCGGTCCATCTTGATCAACCAATGCTCCGTTTGCCAGTTCTTGGAAACCATTCAACCAATATTACTGAAGAACCTTTTACTTGTTTGTCATCAAATAATTCTTACATGAGATTTCTTCACGATCACCATATCTTAGTGTTCTGCAGCATGTGTTACGTAAAAGAGTATAAGACTTGCTGCCAAATTACACCACACACGTACAATTAGTTATAGTCGTATCTAAATGATGAGTTATCACTTTGATATTTGAAAAAATATTGAAAGTAAAACAATGATTATTTGGAAATAATTCTGCCTTCTATTTGATTGCAGCAATTACTGAAAAATTAATTTTGCTTTGTGTATTTACCATCTGCTTACTAAATAAATTGCATAAATCTGTTAATATTGCCATTAAGAGAAGAAGCAATTATTTTATTATGCTTCATATATTAATGCAAGGTAACGCAAGTTCATAGACACCAATTGATCTATGAATGAGAAAAATCTATGGCGGACTTCTGTTTTATCAATTGTACCAATTTCGGTATCTTTTGACATTATACTGCGTTCTTAATTGTTTTCTTTCTATGTTCGGAATGTCTGTATTTCCATTGATGACTTCCTAGAAGAAATGCATGCCTTTTACAAATGAAGATAAACAGCACCAAAACCAAAGTCATGAGAGTAAGCCGCAATGAGCAGCATTAAATTAATATATCAATGCTAGATGTACCCCTAAAAGAAGCAAAAGAGTTTGTATACCTTGGAAGTACGATCACCTGGGATGGCAGAACAAAAAGAGAAGTCAACAGCCGCATACATCAAGCAAGGCTAGCGTTCAATAAAAAAACCAAAATTCTTGAGTCAAAAAAGATTAGTTTAAAGTTCCGCAAGCAACTTGCCAAAATATTTGTCAGGAGAAACTTGATGTACGGCTGTGAGACATGGTGCTTATCTGAAAGTGATAAAATAATTACTAGAGGCCATTGAGATGTGGTCATACAGAAGAATTTTCTAAATTTCCTGGAGCGACCACGTCACGAACAATGAGGTTCTCAGCATAATAAAGGAAGATAGGCATCTATTCAGAACCATCTCAGAGAGGCGATCGGTCACATCATGCGCCACGATGGTCTTCTTCACGACATTGTGGAAGGGATGGTTGAGGGTAGAAACTGTAAAGGGCGCCCTAGACGGGAGTATTTGCAGCAAGTGTAGGAGGTCATGAGTTGTAGCTCTTATGCTGAGCTGAAGAGGACTGCAGAGGATCGAGAGTAGTGGAGATCGATATGCAAGATTTTGTTGCTGCAAACCAATCCACCACATTGATACTACGAAGAAAACAAATGTGAAGAGAAGCATAGAAGGAAGAGAAAAATAATTAACCCGACACTCTAAATACATGTATGGTGAAACTGACATTTATTGGTTTTACGTTAACGTATCGAAAGTTTTAGTTAACATCTAAATAAACCAGTAGCAAAAAAAACAATTAAAAATATATTTACAGTCACTACATCGCACATTGGAAGTGAAATTTTTGGTGACATTGAAATAAATTTGCGCGTCAGAAAAAAAACCGACATTAATTTATGAGCGCTTTATTTTATGACTGATTAATGCTTTCGGATCAAGCGGAACGATATATTTTTTGCCTGACATTACTTGCTCTACATTGATCGGAAAGTATTTTCATATTTTTTTCAAAACTGGTTCAATACTATTTTTATAGAAAACCATTTTTTTTATGCAAACGCATGCAAGAGAGAACAACCGGTCGAGACTAGAGTCTTCTGTGACGTCTGGCCATGATGGCTGGACGCTGCAAGCGAGAAATGTGTGTTGTGTTTATGTTGGTGTGTGAATTATTGAGATTGCAAGTGTATATTTATCTTCCGATGTTTCTTGAAGAGACGTTGGAAGAGCATTCCGAAGCTTACTGCTGGCGTTTAGGAAGGAAGTTTGGAAACTGCCAGCTCATGGTCGACACACATTAACCGACAAGTGAAAGATAGTTTGTTAGTTGTACAAGGGGTGCAGAAAGATTTATTTCTTTTAATTTTAGAAGAGCAACAACCGTGGTAACAACAGTAGAAAATACTAAGTGAATTAATTGGCAAAAACTGACAAACGCAGCATTGTCCGACCCCCTGCAAGGTGGGCTGCCGACATAAGAAGAATAGCGGGAGTGACATGGATGCGGAAGGCGGAGGATCGTAGAGGATGGAGACCCATGCGGGAGGCTTATTACGTTGAACAGAGGACGGATACAGGCTGATGATGATACTCTAAATATGGAGCGGGTATGATAAACAAATACTCATGAATATATATATATCATGATCCCTGAGTATTTAGCTAACACATTTTTGTCACTAATAACTAATACCTTGCACCTAATTTCAGTAATTTAAAATATTTTTCTTCTATAAAAATAATAAAATTTCATCGAATAATGCCTCCAATTCGGTATCTTCAATATTTTTCTCAGCATCAGGATGTTCTTCATCTTCGAGGTCAAAATCACCACCCTTGAAATATCATATTTTATGTACATAAAAACGATATTTTGAATTATTTATTTAATTGACAGAACCGCAGTACATAGAATAATAAAGAATAAGACACATAGAGTATACATAAACATATAATACATAAAAGAAGAAGAAGATGAAACGTGTCAAAGATCACAGAGATCTAGGAGGACAATACCATCGACAAAAGAGGAAAAGGATGTAAGAAAAGGATCTAGGTGTGCTGATAGGCCATTTAGGAGCGCCATTGCCGTTGTACTAAATTGAGTGCACGAAGCTCCACAAGTATCAACTGGCATCAAAAATAATGGATGGCTACGAGCAGGGGTGAACTTATCTGGAACATAGAAGTTAAAACATTCAAGAATCCCAGGGTTGTGAATTGCACCACGAAGAAGAAGGAATGAATGTTTGAGAGCAGAAATTTTCCTCCTCTTCTGCATGTTTGTTCTGAAAGAGCATTGTCGCGGTATGCTTCTACTTATATTATATACGCCTCAGCTGCTGTTGTCTTTCAGTGGAAGAAATGTAAAATAATTCCCTGCAAAAAGCTAATATAGTATAAAAACGTCTTTACACTCCAGCAGTTGAAATTGATTGACTGAAGTTTCCAGCCTATGGCTTAAGCTTGTAGATAAAATTTATTTCAGCCCGATCGGATATATACCTGCCAAGTTATGAGTCTCAATACAAAACGCTATATAAGACCGGATTCTAGTATAATTATTTATTTAGTTAAATAGTCAGCGATCGTGCTAAGTAAAATTTTATTAAGTACACATGCTGAGTGTTATAACATATATTTGATCGATTACTTTCTCAAGTAATCTCTCAATCGAATCAAACGATAAACGCTTAACGATATTTATCTTTGAACGTCTCAATAATATGAAACTAAATTGCCACTGGGGTTAAACGAGTGATAACTGATTACTAAGAATATCGAAGCTATATAAACTCTCGGGCATCGCCCCATCAAACATGCGACTCTCCAAAGCAACCCACGACACACCCCACCATGTTTGGGTATCAAAAGATAACCACACAGCTCAAATCAAGAAGAAGATTACTACAGTCGACAATGGAGCTGGTGATACCTGAGGCCACACTAAACATGTGGAGAAGCGTAACTGAGGGGAATGCTTGCTTGCCCGAAAACAACAGGGTCAGATCCTGTCTGCCCAGAAGTGGACGACGTCGATGGCGTTACTCTCGGCCACCATCAGGTCTTCCTGGGTGCAGCTGCTCGAACACAGTGTACATTCCAGAAGGTGTGACAGGGTCTGCTCCACGCCGCAGTCACATTCAGTCAGTCCGCTGTCAAACTGACAAGCTTTCATTTGTGTCCTCGCGTTGTATACTCCGGTCCTAAGTTTGTTAAGGGACCTCCATATATTCCACCCCTGGTCGTGTCCAGAGGCTAGGTCCTCTTTCGGGGCAATCCAAGTATTCCCCTTAGTTGCCCTTCTTCACATGTTCACTCACGCTCCACATGATCCAAACTTACAGTGTCCATTTGCTTTAAATATGGAGCGGATATTGTTAAAAAAGTATGTTTATCAGAACAATATTTTTTACCATTTCAGTAACCGTGATAATGACCCTAGCTGTGTTATCTAACCAATGATGATCACCGATGATCACTGATGATCATTGGCGATTATAGATATTATAAATATTGGCAAGGTCTTGGTGGGAAAATTACAATATAATGCAATGTGTTCATTGCGAAGAAAACGTGAATCGTTAATTGTTTTTCTAACACTCTCAACACCAAGTAAAAATACATTTTTAGTTTTCTTTTAAATATTATTGTGTTGAGCCTCTACTTAGAACCCAAATGGTCCAGACCTAAAGAGCGTCGTGCTAATCATGCTATCTTTTAGACTGATTAAATTAACCCTAAAAATGACTCGAATACGAATCATTCCACAGTCGTTTCGGTAGAATAATTGTGATACGCTAAGCTCATGACGAGCTTGCCAGCAATAATTTGTAAACAATAATATCTTGCTTTGCATATTTAAATATAAATATATCTGCCGGCGGGTATAGTTTAATGGTCAAAGCGTTTGTTTTGACCATTAAATTCGTAAAATCGTTTACCACAAATTTTAACTAATAGGCCATGACTGGCATTTTACGGATGAGGTATCAAATTCACACCACCCGGGGGTATTTTAGAGCTCATAAATCGATTAAAAATCCTTTTTTAAATTTTTTATTTCCGTCTGGGATCAAACCAACGACCTTTGGCTTGCAAAGCAAACGCTTTGACCATTGAGATATGCCCACCGGGTGCTGCAAGAGAGCAATAACTCCAGCAGACTTTTCTTCAAGCCTCCAGGCTCTCGCCCATCTGGAATGCCGTCGGAAGTTATGTGTACAGAATGTACTTGGCGGAACTATAGGAGGCAGAGCTGTCATGGCGTAAATTTGTGACGACCATATGCTTCACTTAATAGGCGTAAACGTTGTTGATTAGATTTGTTACAAAGGTGCGCAAAGGGTTAAATAAAATGAAAAAATAGTATTCGTTAACTGAAATTGAAAATGTTCAAAATATTTGAAAAGGTCGATTCTGTTTTATTCGATTGAATCGCTTTTTAATTGCTTATTGAAATAACAGCTGTTGAACAAAAAGCTGGTGATTTACCGTTTTTTGTTGTTGTAATAAACACATACAGGATAATACAAACAGACGGTAATGTAGAAATCTCATCATCATCATCATCAGCCTGTGTCCGTCCACTGTTGAAGGTAGACGTATACAACTGGGATGGGCAGCATTTGGAAAACTAAAGTACATTTGTAAAGCGAAAATTCCGCAATGTCTAAAAACTAAGGCGTTTAACTAATGCAACTATATTGGCCGACTTTCTTTTATCGAACCTGTGACCATAAGGTATTTCACAGAGTCCTTCAGTACTTTTAGGGGGCTAGATAGGGGATAGTGATACATAAAATCTCATCTGTGAATTCTATGACGCTTACCATGTTAAATAAAGCTAAGCGCTGCTTGTGGATTGTTGATTCGCCAATGTCATAGATAACTGCGCGAGATTCACGCATCATTTATTTAGTATAGAAATTCACTATAATTGGGTGTGGTGTTCACGGGACGATTTTTGTGTATCACCAATTTTGATTGTCTGTACTCGGTACAGCTTGTAGCCAATTGCTTGACGTACTGATTCGAAAATTTAACGATCGTTTTATTTTTTCAAACTTTTTAATAACTCGTTTTACTTCGCGAAGCACTGATTTAAACCCCTGCTTTATAGATGTGCACATGCCACTAGTTACCAACAGTTAGTCGGTGGTACCACGGCCGCATGTACTCGTATATATAACAGCATGTTGCAAGTATGTATTACATATATGTGGCAGCCAGTACATGTGTGAGTGGTTAAACATGTCGGTGTTCATACATTTGTGGTGACGAGGAGCTTTTGATAATTCACTTTCGTTTGGCTTTGAACCTGAGAGTTGTGTTGCCAACTCTAGAAATTTTATTAACAGAAAATGCTTTTAATTTTTAATTATAATTACATACGAAACCATGTTGCAATTCACCACTGCAAAATATTTCATATATTTTTCAAAATTGCTCAAATCAAGAAGAAGTTTCCTACAGTCGACAATGGAACTGGTGATGCCTGAGGCCACCCTGCGGCTGACCATGTGGAGAAGCGCAACTGAGGGGAATACTTGGATTGCCCCGAAAGAGGACCTAGCCTCTGGACATGACGAAGGTTGGAATATATGGAGTTCCCCGAACAGACTTCGGACCGGAGTATGCAAGACGAGGACACAAATGAAAGCTTAGCAGTTTTACAGCGGACCGACTGAATGTGACTGCGGCGTGCAGCAGACCCTGTCCCTCCTTCTGGAGTGTGCGCTGTGTCCGAGCAGCTGCACCCAGGAGGACCTGATGATGGCCGGTAGTAACGTCATCGACGTCGCCCACTTCTGGGCAGACAGGATCTGACCCTGTTGTTTCCAACACGATTATATTTATTTAATTTATTTCAGATATATGGTTTATAAAATTAATATGTGCTTGATAACGTTAAATCTTAATTTTTGTCGGCGATTGAACGTACAACTTTTGGCTTGGTAACGAAGCATTTTGTCTAGCGATAATAAATAATATTTTTATTTTTTGTATGTTAATTATGAATTTACCAGACCTTTGACTCTATTTACATTAGAGGAACAGATATAGGTTGTAAACGACTATGTATACCTATCTGGGACAAGTAATACAACTAGGACGAAGTAACTTCTTAAATTAAATCGACAGACGTATACAACTGGGATGGGCAGCATTTGGAAAACTAAAGTACATTTTTAAAGCGAAAATTCCGCAATGTCTTAAAACTAAGGCGTTTAACCAATGCGTCCTCCCTGTATTAACTTATGGCGCAGAAACGTGGAATCTGACAGCAAGTCTTACCCATAAAATAAAGGTCATCCAGCGTGCTATGGAGAGATCAATGGTCGGAGTATCGCTTAAAGATAGAATGCGAAACGAGGAAATACGCAGAAGAACCCAAGTAGTGGATGCTACACAACGAATAGGCACACTCGAGTGGCAATGTGCAGGACATATCTGTCGATGAGACGACGGTCGATGGAGAAGAAAAGTATTGGAATGGCGCCCAAGAACTGACAAACGAAGCATTGTCCGATGCCCTGCAAGATGCACTGGCGACATAAGAAGAATAGCAGGAGTGACCTGGATGTGGAAGGCGGAGGATCGAAGAGGATGGAGGCTCATGCGGGAGGTTTGCGTTCAACAGTGGACGGATACCGGCTGATGATGATGATGTTAATAATTTCATTTTATTCCAAATGGTTGGCAGTCTGTTAGAGGCCTTGGCCGTCACGAACTCCTTCTCTTTAATCTTACTTCCACTTCCCATCTGATAACCGGACTTCCCTCAACAGACCACCATAATATAACCAAACGCTCAGAAGAAAGTGAAACAGTCTGCTGCTACTAGCAGGTCAAACACCATACCACACTACAGTACCTGCAAAGACAAAGAGAGAAAAAAAGAAATAAAATAATTACATCTAAAGAAACAATAATATACTTTAAAATACAGCCAGAGATGGCTTAATTACTACCATAATTAAAAATAACATAAATAATAAAGAAGATTTTTGTAAATTTACTCAAAAATAAGTGAGAAATATTTAAAAGAAATACGATAAGGAATTATAATAATAATAAATATATTGGAGCATAAAAAGACTTAAGTAATTAAAATTAAAATACAGAAGATGTTGGGGAATTTATTTAATTAAAAATAAGTGAGATATAATTAAAAATAAAACGTAGAAGAATAAATACAGGAATCATTTGCTAATAGCTTTGAAGCATATTAATAAAAATTCAATAATAAAAATGATATGAAATAAAAATAATGAAGAAGTTGTTGGGGAATTAATTAAATTAAAAATACAATAATAAGCATTTAATAATAATTATTTTGAAGCATTTTAATAAGACTTATTGAAAATAAAAAATTAAAGAGTATTTTAAAATAAAGCAAGAGATTGGATTATGAAATAATAATTATGAATATAATAATATTGTTAAAAATATTAATTTTGGTGAATTTAATTAATTAATTTTTATTAAAATAAAGCAGGCATAATTAAAGAATAAGAAGTAAATAAAAAATAATCGATAAACATTTTTTAATAAATTTTAAACTTGGATATTGAATAAGAAAACTGTCATAATTAAATAAAAATTTATTTTAATTTTGTGTTCCTTAAAAATATGTTTGTTTTGTGAATCGAATCTTAAAAAGAAAGTTTCTTCGTTGCCCTGAATATTGCTGATGTTTTGGTGAATATATATATATATGTTAATTTTTTTATTTGTTATTTGTGTTATACATTTTTTTGATGTACACTACAACTACCAACGACAAATATCGCAAACGTGGATCTCGTTGGATAAGCAAACAATACTATTATGAATAACATTGGATGAGGATCAAACTTAATTGACTCAGTTTAAAGAAGAGCAATTCGTTAGATAAACAATGACACTCTTACGTCAAACCTGCAATCAATGGAACACAGGCGTAAGATTGGTTCACTTAGTCTTTTGTTCCGTTATTACCACGGTCGCTGCTCTTCGGAACTTAAGAAACTAATTCCTCCTGCACCCAACCACAACCGACAAACCCGTCTTACACTTGCCGAACACGGTTAATATGTGTCGACCAAGAACTGGCAGTTTCCAAAGTTCCTTCCTTAATGCCACCGATAAGCTATGAAATGCTCTACCAGCGTCTGTGTTTCCTCCTTCCTACAATCTGGATCTCTTCAAGAAACAGATTAATATACACTTGCAATCTTCCCAACCTACACACACAAACGAACACAACACACATTTCCCGAATGCAGCGTCCAGACTCACTGGTTGAGCGTCATAGAGTGCGCTGGTCTTGAAAGGGTGTGCTCTTCTACATGCGATTACAAAAAAAAAACTTGATTGGTTACCACCTGTCGTTTACCGCGTGTCGTTGGTTGGGTCTCGAATCACTTTTCAAACTTCGGTAGCGTCAGGTTAAAAATTCGACCTACTTAAAAATTCCGATTAACAAATCATCAGTATCAACTTAAATTATTATTTTAAGGAGCTTCCTGAACTATTTGGTCCTAAGAGGTGACTTAACGTAACCGACCGTAAGCAACAGACGTTCAGATACGCATCCAATGTTGCTTAAATACGGTGATTTAACGAGAACCGTGCTCACAGTGTGTTGTTGTCATTGGTATAATTCTAATACGTTACAAAATACGTTACGTAAATTATATATTATCATTTTAAAATATTTTTGTATAAATATTTATATTTCGTGTTAAAAATTACAAAATATTTATAATCGTAATAATTCTACATATTTTGTTGTTTCGTAATCACATGGAATAATCCAATTTAGAATAAATATAATACATAATTTTAAGCATAATAAAAGCATAAACATTAAGAATAAAGATATATAACAAACGTAAAAAACAAAAAGTAAATATCACAAGAAATAACCCAATTTTGAATAAATTATTTAATGAATATACCAATTTATTTACGTTGTACTTTTTAACAAGTGAATGCAATTTCACCAGAATATCTTTTTTGGAGCATGGGAGTAACCTTTATTTTTTATATACGTTTTTTTTATTATTAGGGTATATTTATTAATTATTTGTATATCATAATAGCGTCGATAAACTACCACACTATCATCTAAAAAATAAAGTGTTTATCTTATTGGTTATTAGTTTGCAACAACAACATCTTGCATCTCGACATCCCAACTCTTCTCGATCTTCTGTAACCCTCTTTAGCGTGTGTTTACCTGTTATCTGTTTACAAATTAAATTTCAAAAACCTGTCAGTATTGCTATTAAGATTGCAATCATTTTCTTCTTCATAGTAGTATCAATTCGGTGGATTGGTTTGCTGGAACAAAATCTTGCATCTCGATCTTCACTCTTCTCGATCCTCTGCAACCCTCTTTAGCTCAGCAAAAGAGCTGCAACTCATGTACTCGAACACTAGCTGAAAACACTCCCATCTAGGGCGATCTCTGCAGTTTCTACCCTAAACCATCCCTTCCACAGTGTCGTGAAGAAGACCATCGTGGCGCACGATGTGACCGGCCGCCTTTCTGAGATGGTTCTTACTAGGTGCCTATCTTCCTTGATTATTCTGAGAAACTCATTGTTCGTGTGCTTATATTGGATGCTTTTTTGTGATGATTTGTTTACTCGTAATTTTCAACTTATTAACAAAATAAAAAAAAGAATACGTAGGTAAGCTATTGAATGCTCTTCCAGCGTCTGTGTTTCCTCCTTCCTGCAATCTTGAAGCCATTGAAATCAAAAGACATCCCATCAACATCAACAGGGATGACGGTTTGATTCTCAAAACAGCACGGATTCCACCTCTAGCACATACTCAAAAACCTGCACAGACGTCCGACATGACGTTATACAAGTGTATATTAATCTGGATCTCTTCAAGAAACAGATTAATATACACTTGTAATCTCCCCAACCCACACACAAACACGAACACAACACACGTTTTCCGCATGCAGCGTCCAGTCTCCCTGACTGAGCGGCATAGAGTGCACTCGTGTTGACCGGGTGTGCTCTCCAGCATGCGATTACATAAAAAAAAGCGACAGGCGGTGACCCATCCGAATTTCAATCAAGATTAATTATTTATTATATTATTAAATCACGTTGCGCATATGGTTTCACGAGTACTTGAATCCGAAAACTTCTCATAAATCATCAAGTAATCTCTCGTTAAGATTTCGAATAAAAATTCTTAATTTTACACAAAATTGCGATAATTAAGACTTTCCCTCGGTACGCAAATGTTCATTTTAATATTATTATTATCCGCAATACTTAATTTTAATCTTGTTATTATTCGTAAAATGTTATCAACATTTCAATCTCGTAATTACTTGTGTTTACACATCGCAATTAAGGAATGCTCGTTTCGCCGCGGGGCAATGCTTGGTGGTTAAAGCGTTTGCTTGCCGAACCAAAGATCGTTTGTTCGGTCCCCGACGGAGATTCTAAATCGATAAAATAAAAAATAAATGAGTCGATTACTAAGCTTTTTGAATACCGCAGATCTTCTTCTTCTTCTTCGTGTCAGCGTCGTCACATTATTTTTGCCCAGTATCTGGCAACAGGATAAGGTCCTAAGATGCGCAGCTTGTTGGGCACAGGGAGAAGGATCTTAGGTGTGAGGCGATCTGCAGGTCGCACAATAGTGACTCTCCCTGCCGAAGCATTCCCCACCACTCGAGGTTGTCCCTTTTTCTACCAACTCCGGTTCTTAATCTGTTCAGGGATTTGCGGGTACGCCACTCAAGGTTTTTTCCAGTTGGGAGGCCTTCCTTTGGAGTAATGAAATCCTCTGAGTCTCTCATTTTCAGGGCCGGTGAGTGTGAATTTGATGCCTCGCCCGTAAATTGCCAGTCATAGCATATTAATCAAAATTGATGGTAGGCGAAAGTCGTCCCATAAACACAAACCATTCATAGTGAATTCGTGTAGTCCTCTAGGATAATGGAAGACTAGAGGTGCATTTGCCGGTGTGTATAGCTCAATGGTTAAAGCGTTTGCTTAGCAAGCCGAATGTCGTAGGCTCGATCCCCGATGGAGATTAAAAAAAAAGTAGATTATTGAGCTCTAAAAAAACCCTCGGTTGGTGTGAATATTGATATATCACCCGTAAAATGCCAGTCATAGCATATTAATCAAAATCGGTAGTAGACGAAAGTCGTCCCGTGAAAACCACCCATTTTTACTGAATTCCTGTTGTAATAAGGATGATGCGTGAATGTCGGAGTGAAATCTATGACGTTGACGGATCAGAAAATAACAAGCATTTCTTTGCCATACTCCGAAATGGCAACCATTATAGAATCCAAAGATGAGATTTCATCAAACGCCGTCTGTCGGCATTCCTCTGTATTTGTTTACATAAAAAATCATCATTCTGTACATCTTCAAGAAGCAGAAAAAACCTCTTTTTACTTTTAGGTTATTAATTAAATCATATATATGTGAGCTGTTATTTTTTTACCATATCCACTGCATATATGAAACATATTGCAGTTTCACACTGCGAATTGCCGTTTCACAGTTTTATACGCTCGGATTATCTATGCCTTGTCTCAGAAAATCTGTATACCCGAATGTCCACATAGAAACACAGAGAGTTCCCGGAATACTGCAGGGCAAGAGCCTGCGAACTTGCATATACTGCGATTGTACTACCAGATAACTATTTGAGTGTTTTGATAACCTTTTCACTTCGGTTGTCGGCATATGCCGTCATAAGATTCCCCGACCGTTGACATTGGTTGACGTGATATATCGATTTGCTACTTTCTTAGAATAGTTTTTTACGCATCGTCCGATAGCTAAATGATACAAGAACCAATGTGGAATATGAAAATAGACCAGATATGTACATTTGTGCTTCAAATACTAGTTTTATAATTGACAATATAATTTGTATTCATACCGAGCCGTAATGAAAGGGGTTAATAATCAGCGTTTTTAAAGGAGATCCGATGATCAGCCCGACGTTTCCGAGGCTATTTTTTTTTGTCTCGTCCTCCAGGGGTGGCTCAACTCTACCGGGGGCATGTGTAGATCTCTTACATTTGATTAAATAAATTTAAAAAAAAAAAAAATTCGGTCGGGATTTGAACCGACAGCGTCTAAATGACAAACGTTTTTACTACTGGACTATCATCATCATCAGCCTGTGTCCGTCCACTGTTGAACGTAGGCCTCCCGCATGAGTCTCCATCCTCTTCGATCCTCCACCTTCCGCATCCAGGTCACTCCTGCTATTCTTCTTATATCGTCAGTCCATCTTGTAGGGGGTCGGCCAATGCTTCGTTTGCCAGTTCTTGGGCGCCATTCTAATACTTTTCTTCCCCATCGACCGTCGTCTCTTTGACAGATATGTCCTGCCTATTGCCACTTAAGTGTGCCTATTCGTTGGGTAGCATCCTCTACTGGACTATGCCGCCTGTTAAATAATATTATTTATTAAAATGTTTTTAACTTTCTAGTGAGACTCCCGTAACCTAGGTTCTCTTAGGACACCATTGGTCGTATAAAATGTATAAAGTTCAATAATTTTTTTTTTTTTAAAGAAAACCTGATGATGAGCCTGACGCTTCGAGGCCTGTGCACTTTTTGTCCTTAACAGGTGGTTCAAACCTACCAGGGACATGTATAGAAGTTAGATTTGGTTAAATAATTTAAAAAAAAACAAGCAATAATCATTTGGTTGGGTTTTGAATCGATGGCGTCTGAATTACAAACAAGCGCTTTATCCACTGGACTGTACCGCTTCACACCCGCATCACACCGGAGGACAGTTACGTCTCCTTGATGACGCGCTCATTCAGATTATGATCAGTTAGCAACTGATAAGTCCAGTGGGAGTCCCCTCTGCACAATTATGACCTCTGCACAGAAGCGCTAAAAGAAAGAACCCGTGAAAGAGATTAGAATCGCATTCACGGGTTGTAAAGAGATGGATATGGAAGATAGAGTCTCTCACCGAAAATACGAGCGAAAATTGTAAATGCATAGAATTTTTTTTAGTGGCCACAAAGTCTGCATGCCCGATAGGGCCGAGGCGATTCTCTCGAACTGCGTCGAAAAGGACTCCTCTTTCTAACGAGAGGAACTGACAGGCACAGAGAATGTGCTCTGAGGTCTGGAAGGGGGCGCCGCAAGGGCAACTATGGTTTGAAACTAAATTAAATGTGTATAATCTGTCATTAAAAACACCGCGCCCGGTCATTAGTTGGGTAGACCAGCGATCGGGGCTTATCCATTCAGCAATTAGTCTGAAGTTAATTTATTTATAATAATTTACCACTAGACTATGCCGCCCATAAATAAATACATAATATACGTTAGTATGTATAAAATATATATTTTTGTACTTTTTTTCACACATTGTTTTATTTGCAAGCAGTCAATTATATCGTGAAGGTCTTAGGTTTAAATTCCCACGGTTTTTATGTCAGCAACAGTGACAAATAATTAAAATACCAACTATTTACTAAGAAACCTGCTAAGAACTTAAGAACTTAGACGGGTGGCATGTTCCAGTGTTAAGAGCGTTTGCTTGTCATTTAGACGCTGTCGGTTCAAATCCCGAAAAATATTGATTTTTAAAATGTATTTCATCAAAACTAAGCTCTCTGTCTAAAAACTAAAGCGTTTAACCAATGCATCCTCCCTGTATTAGCTTTTGGCGCAGAGACGTGGAATCTGACAGCAAGTCTTACCCATAAAATAAAAGTCACCCAGCGTGCTATGGAGAGATCCATGCTCGGAGTGTCGCTAAAAGATAGAATCCGAAACGAGGAAATACGCAGCAGAACTGAAGTAGTGGATGCTAACTAGCAAATATGCACACTCAAGTGGCAATGGGCAGGACATATCTTTTGAAGAAACGACGGTCAATGGGGAAGAAAAGTATTGTAATGGCGCCCAAGAACT
The DNA here is from genome assembly GCA_022606575.1 of Glossosoma conforme. Classification (NCBI taxonomy): domain Eukaryota; kingdom Metazoa; phylum Arthropoda; class Insecta; order Trichoptera; family Glossosomatidae; genus Glossosoma; species Glossosoma conforme. The sequence continues at coordinate 22,739 of JAGTXR010000491.1, forward strand.
GGCAAACGAAGCATTGGCCGACCCCCTGCAAGATGGACTGACGACGTAAGAAGAATAGCGGGAGTGAGCTGGATGCGGAAGGCGGAGGATCGAAGTGGATGGAGACACATGCGGGAGGCTTACGTTCAACAGTAGACGGATACAGGCTGATGATGATGATGAAAAATTTGAGTTAATCCGAGATTGATACTCCAAGAATGTTGATGGAGCTTGCTCTTCGAAAACAACTGCTATTGAAAGATATACACATAGAGATTATTCTATCACTTTCATCGCTTATATTGTCTGTAAAAGAATTCCCAAGGTTGACCTTTAAAAACAAAACTTTGCAAAAAAAAAAATGAAAGTGTTTTTTGCACGTATTAACGCATTTTATTCGAACAATGGTGTCCTAAGAGAACCTAGGTTACGAGAGTCTTACTAGAAAGTAAAAACATTATAATAAATAATAATATTTTATTATTTATGGAGGTCTCTCTCTGGGGTTGTGTGTGACAGCAAGATTCCAGTTAGGACCAAAGGTAAAATCTATAAAACTGCTGTAAGACCAGCTATACTCTAAGGATCAGAGTGTTGGACCCCGCTGAAACGTGACTTGGATAATATTCATGCAGAGATGAAGATGCTGAGGTGGGCGGGCGGTGTGACTAGAGTAGACAGAGTTTAAAATGAGCATTCGGGGTTCATTACTAATGGCTTCCATACCTGAAAAGTTAAGGGAAAACCGCCTAAGATGGTGTGTGCATGTGACACGGAGAGGTGAGGACCACATGGTGAAGAGAGCCCTCAACATGCCCACGCTGAGGAGAAGATCTGGAAGACCACAGGCAACCTGGACTGCAACTGTATAAACAAGGATCTGAAAACTCGGGGTTTGACCGAGAATGCAACGCAGTACAGACAGACTGTGCACAAGGAGAGCCAACCCTAGATGATGGGAAATGGCGAGTCTAAAGAAGAATAAATAATATTATTTAGCAGGCGGCATAGTCCAGTGGTAAAAACGTTTGTTTGTCATTTAGACGCTGTCAGTTCAAATCCCGGCGAAGCTTGATTTATCATAATTTATTTAATCAAATCTAAGATCTACACATGCCACCGGTAGAGTTGCGCCACCCCTGGAGGACGAAACATAAAAAAATTAGCCTCGGAAACGTCGGGCTGATCATCGGATCTCTTTAAATATACTGATTATTGAACAGCCAATATTTCTCTGGTACTACAATCGCTGTCTATGCAAGTTCGCGAGCTCTTGCCCTGGAGGATTCCGGGAACTATCTTTGTTTCTATGCGGACTTCCGGGTATACAGGTTTTCTGAGACAAGGCATAGATAATCTGAGCTTTCATAACTGTGAAACGGCCACCAGTACCATCCATATACTCCAAATATGCAGTGGATATGGTATAATATATACAGACATCCGGCGACCATAACACATAGTGAACGCGGTTCTCATTTTTTTCTTCTTTTACTGATTCTTGTATGATGACTTGTAAAATATAATCACCAGAAAGACGCTCAGCCAAGGAGGCTGGACGCTGCATGCGGGAAACGTGTGTTGTGTTCATGTTTGTGTGTGGGTTGGGGAGATTTCAAGTGTATATTTATCTGTTTCTTGAAGAGATCCAGATTGTAGGAAGGAGTAAGCACAGACGCTGGAAGAGCATTTCATAGTTTGCCGGTGGCATTAAGAAAGGAGATTTGGAAACTGCCAGTTCTTGGTCGACACACATTAACCGTGTATGGATGTTCGGCAAGTGTAAGACGAGTTTGCCGGTTGTGGGTGGGTGTAGGAGGAATTAGTTCTTTAAGTTCCGAAGAGCAGCGACCGCGGTTTTGTTATTAAGAGACGGCAGCAGTGGTGTGTGATTTGTATTTTTAAATGAAATCATACGGTTAGTACGACGCCCTCTAAGCCGGGACTATTTGATCTTAAGCTTCAACCCATAGCGTCACGCCGTTAGCAACAGGCGGTCATCCATCCATGTTTTGGTTCGCGCCCAATGTTGGTTGACGTCGGTGGTCTAACAGATCGCGGAAAAAAACTTTGATTGGTTACCTTCTGTTGCTTACCACGTGTCTTTGGTTATGATGAGCCGCCCTTTTAGACAAAATGATCAATATATTTTGCTAATTTAATTGAGACTCGTGAGTCCCCACGTCTGACGCTCCCTCTACTCTAATCAAAACACAGTCTACTAGGCTGCCTAGCAACTCCCATCAGTATTGATTCCTCCCGCACCCACCCTGTCTGGCTCCATGACTACGAGAGACCGGCTCTCTACATGTAGAAGCTTACTACAAAAGACAACTGTCATTCGAGTTGTCCCGGGTTCACGTCCCTACGAAGCCTTACATATAAATCATATTAATTACATATCTGTGAAATATTATTATCACAAATCGCCGGCATTTAGTTCTTTCAGTTTCCATGGCTCGTCCCAAGACATCTCTTCTCCCGAAGGTTCACCCATCATATTTGCTTACGGGTATAGCTCAGTGGCTAAAGCGTTTGCTATGCAAGCCGAAGGTCGTGGATTTGATCCCCTACGGAGATTAAAAAAAGATTTTATTTCGATTACTGAGCTCTAAAATACCACCGGTTGGTGTGAATTCAATCTCTCGCCCGTAAAATGACAGTCAAAGCCTATTAATGAAAATTTCTGGTGCACGATAATCGTCCTGCGAACACCTCCCATTTATAATGAATTATGTAATAAAATGATTCAGCGTGAATATCGATCAGCGTGAATCTGTATTTCTATTATGTTGGCAGATCAAGACTCCACATGCAGCTTTTAGCCATATGTAATATAGCAAGCGTCATAGAATCCACAGATGAGATTTCCGCATCGCTATCACTGTTTGTCAGTATTCTCCTGTAAGTGTTGAATTACAATATAAAATAATTATATTACTCTTACATAAATAACTTCTTAGGCTTTCACGGCCAGATTTGATATTGTGGCTTTTGGTTTAGCCGTGTGTGGCAAATTTCTTCTTACCAATATTTCGACCGCCATTGCAGGGGTCTTCCTTTGAATTGAGGGAAGGAGAATTAGGATTGACGACTAAGTCTATAATAAGATGACACCAAGTTATCAATCCTGAAGAAGACCCATGCAATGGCGGTCGAAATGTTGGTAAGAAGAAATTCGCCACACACGGCTAAACCCAAAAGCCACAATACTCTTACATATGAGTGGCAGCATTTTCTGGTGACCATATGTTCCAGATATTTAAAAAAAAGGTTTTATGCCGCGAATTGGCGATCACTGTTCTTCTACGAACACGCAAAATAATTAAAGAGAGTCTCCCTACCAGACAAACGTGATTCCCTGCAATTGATTCCTCCTATACCTACTCTGTCTGGTGCTATGGTAACGAGAAGTACTACTGTCATGTTATAATACATACTGATATCAGCTTGATATATCGCTTTTAGGCTGATGCCGAAATTTCTGGAAAAACGATCTTTTGTCTCTTATTTTTGTCCGCTTGCCTGACATGCACGTATAATAATGTTAGTTTTAATTATATAGTAGAACACGGAGTTCGCATACATTATTTTATTTGTTATGACAGGATACAAACTCCATTTCATGTTGGTGCAACTGTCATCTTCAATTTGTTTTTTTGCCGTGATTATCTTGGCGGCGTTAGATGTCACAGTGTTCAGTCAGTCGTCAGTTAACCTCTTTTCCGGCCGGCGAAATCTCATGTACCGGTCGGACGAGGAAATCAAGTCTTTATACAAAATAAATGCGAATCGTGCTTCAAAAACAAGTTCTTTGCTTTGTGATCTGTTTCTGCATTTTTCCTGCATGCGGCTTTTCACCTTTTTAAAGAAGAAAATTCTAAATATTTATTTATTTATTTACCTTGTTTTCTCTTTATTTTACTTTATTTTAAGAAAATTCTCTTTATTTTACAAAACATGTAATATTTAGAAACTTTTCTTGACTGTCAATACTCACATTTAATTCATTTCATTGTTTACATGGTCTTGTCTTTCATTCAATATATGAATTAAATTTAAGCGATAATCACTAATTGAATGTAAACAACTGAATACTTGTAGACAATAGTTTATTGATTAACCAGCTTTTATGCCATCAATATTGCTTAGAAAGTTTGAAGTATGCCGATTTATTAATTTTTTATTATTTTCTGGTACAGAAATTTCTATATTTGTCCTCTACATCAGAGCTCCGCAACCGGTGTGCTGCGACACACTAGTGTGTCGTGAGCCGATACAGGTATGCCGCGGTCAAATTAGACAATATTAAATTAAATAACTTTACATTGGTCTTTCTGCGCTTATCGCCTTTATATGTAGACTGGCAACTGCGTAGCGTGCTATGTACACGACCCACATGAATTAAAAAATGCATGAAATTATATAATTTGTCAAATTATTATCTATTATATTGGCTTTCGGATTGCCGCCTTAATTTTATACAGAACTTTGGTGTGCCACGGAATTTAAGGAAGAACTTTGGTGTGCCGTAGGTGAGAAAAGGTTGCAGAGCACTGCTCTAAGTGACTGGAACATATGGTTGTCTTAAATCAACTTGATGTGACCGATCGTCTCTCTGACATGGTTCTTACAAGGTGTGTCTATCTTCTTTGATTATGCTGAGAAACTCATTGTTCGTGACATGGTCTCTCCAAGAAATTCCGTGAATTCTTCTGTATGACCACATCTCAAAGGCCTTCAGACTTTTTTATCACTTTCAGATAAGCACCATGTCTCACAGCCGTACATCAAGATGCTCCAAACAAATGTTTTGGCAAGTTGTTTGCGGAGCTTTAAATTAATATTTTTTGACTCAAGAATCGTTTTTTTTATTGAAAGCTAGCCTTGCTTGATGTATGCGACTGTTGACTTCTCTTTTTGTTCTGCCATCCCAGGTGATCGTACTTCCAAGGTATACAAACTCTTTTGCATCTTTTAGAGTTACTCCTAGCATTGATATATTAATGTTCTGCTGCTCATTGCGCTTACTCTTGACTTTGGTTTTGGTGCTGTTTACTTCATGTTAAGGTTAGAATGAATTATTTTTCCCATAATTTAGCATAATCAAGAAAGTAGGCACCTAGTAAGAATCATCTCAGAGAGGCGATTCTGAGAGGATCAAGAAGAGTGGATTTTTGATGCTTGATTTTATTAGAATAACTAATATTTTTGAAAGAGGAAATATAATAATTTATATAATTCTTGTATCGTGATACCTTTTAAATTTATTCTTAAAAAAAACATTATTTACATGTTAATTAATGATTAATTAGTTCCCAATACATTTGATTAGAATAATATTCCCATAATTTTATTTGAATTAATTTATGTCTCTCATTGAATTCAAAGACAATGATTTAAATCCACTTTTTTATGTAAGCACATACAGAAGAATACCGACAGATGGTGATATTAATTCTGAAGTCTCATCTGTGGAATTCTATGATGCTTACCATGGTGTATATGGATAAACGCTGCATGTGGAGTGTTGATCCGCAATGTCATAGACTACAGCCCGAGATTCACGCATCATCCTTTATTATTACAGGAATTTACTATGAATGGGTGGTCTTCACGGGACGACTTTCGTCTACCACCAATTTTAATTAATAGGCTATGACAGACATTTTACGGGTGATGGATCAAACTCACACCAGCCGGGGTATTTTAGAGCTCAGAAATCGATTAAAAAGTTTTTTTTTAATCTCCGTCGGGAATCGAACCCACGACCTTTGGCTTGCAAAGCAAACGCTTTGACCTCTGAGCTATGACCGTCGGATAGCTATGACCGTTGGATATACTACTACTACTATACACTAGCTTGAGTTAATGCAGCCGTTTAATGGGTTTTAAAAATAAAGTTGTGTTGAAATACAAGGGTAATCCGTAAAATAAGTTTCCCGGTGATTTTTCACATTTTTTGAAAAGTTCAGAATTATACCAATTTTTCTACATAATCGCCACTGAGGTCGATGCATATTTGCATGCGGTATACGATCTTTTTAATGCCCGAGTCAAAAAAATCTGCCGCCAAGCCACGCAGTTACCTAAGAAACGCTTCTTTCAGCTCGTCTCTGAGCCGTAACGAAAGGGTTAAAAAAAACAATCCCAACAGGTTTCTATTAAAAAGGCTTCGATAAAAAAGGTAAATACATCAACAGTTTTAAACACTTCACTACATATCTTAAAGCAATCTTCTTTAACACTTGGAGTTATGTGAAAGTGGTTTATTTCCTTTTTAGTTCTCAAGAAATTCCTAGCATTTATTTATTTATTTTATTTATGGTGGAAAAGCAGCGTTCAGTGCAATGTCACGTGTATTAAGCACATATGATACTTTTCCTTTTTGATCCCAAGAGATTTGATTGATATCTGCGTTCGACAAGCCTAATATGATCTCGAATAAGCTAATTTAATCAAATATAAGCTCTATACATGCCCCCTCTAGAGTTGAGCCTCTCCTGAACCCTTTCGTTACGACTCGGTAAAATACAAATTATACTTTCAATACGGCGTGAATTTTTCAAAACATTTTTTTCTGCTTAACACTAGTATTTGAAGCATAAATGTACTTATCTGACCTATTTCTTTATATATCACATTGTTTTTTTATCCTATAGCTATGATGATGCATATAAAACTATTGTATTATCAAACGTTCATTATGTAACTGTGGTGGCATTGACACATGCGGTTTACAGAAAAATTGCTCCTGTGACGAAACCTAATGATATTTTTGTACATGCCTTACAGATTCCTGTAAATAATACATGTAGGTTGATAAAGGAAATGACTGCACTTCCAATTTCCTACCGTAGGTGTCACAATGAGTACTGAAAGTAGCAAAACGATATATCACGTCAGTCGATGTCGACGGTCGGGAAATCTTTGACGGTATATGCCGACAACCGACGCGAAAGGCTTAAGGACAAAACAAAAATAGACCAGACCTCCAGGAGTGTTAGGCTGATCATCCGATTATCTCAAAAAACACTAACTATTGAACACCCAATTATTTTTCTGGTACTACAGCCGCAGTCTATGCAAGTTCGCGGGATCTTGCTCTGTAGTCTTCCGATCATTTATGTTCCTATTCGGACCTCCAGGTATAAATATACTTAAGTATACATATACTTAAGCCAGCGGGTATAGCTCAATGGTCAAACCGTTTGCTTTGCAAGCCAAAGGTCGTGGGTTAGATCCACAACGGAAATGAAAAAAAAAATGGATTTTAATCGATTTCTGAGCTCTAAAATACCCCCGGTTTGTGTGAATTTGATCCTTCACCCGTAAAATGCCAGTAATAGCATAATTATTAAAATTGGTGGTAGACGAAAGTTGTCCCGCGAAGACCAGCCATTCATAGTTAAATCCTGTAATAATAAGGATGATGCATGAATGTCGGGCTGTGGTCGTTGGCGGCTCAACACTCCACATGCAGCGCTTAGCCATATGCACCATGGTAAGCGTCATATAATTCCACAAATAAGACTTCAGAATTACTATGACCATGTGTTGGTATTCTGCTGTATGTGCTTACATAAAAATCCATGATCATTTTCAGATCAATTTCGTTTGACGCTTTATTGAGGTCGTAGATCTCATGTATTACCAAGTGATTCAGCGCGCATGTCCAGTAATATAATACGCATGTACGACAACATGTCTTCTGGTCTTAAGTTGCCACTTCCAGGAAGCAGTTTCATCTCAGACGAGAGCGTTCTAGAGAAAGTTAAAAAGTGCCATCGGATCGATTCGAAAACGAGAGTATAATGCTGCACATACATACGCGAGAACATACACTTATACCACTACTACTCGAGTATATGTATTACTCTCGATAGTGCGTGGTATGTTATATGTGCGTGTGCTGTAAGAGTGTGGGCAGTGGACATGTATCGCTAGCATTGTAACATGTCCATTTTCGATATCATTAAATAACTGCAACGTGTAACATCAACGCTAATATTAATTTTGTTAGATTTTTTTGTTCGATGATTTTAGGTAGAATTTCGATATTCTTCTTCCCATATGCGTTTCATATCTAGAACATACGGTCTCCACATGTTGCCTGTACATTCTTCCTTCTAGAACATGAAGTTAGAAGCCCGAATATTTGAAGAGAGGATATGGTTGAGGGTAGAAACTGTAGAGAGCGCCCTAGACGGTAGTGTTTGCAGCAAGTGTTCGAGGACATGAGTTGCAGCTCTTATGCTGAGCTTAAGAGGGTTGCAGAAGATTGAGAAGAGTGGAGATTGAGATGCAAGATTTTGATGTTGCAAACAAATCCAGCGGATTGATACTACTACGAAGAATTTTAATATTAACATATTTTCGTGTTTGTATATAAATTATAATTTTAAATTACATTTTTATTTTTTTAAATATTACTTTTTTTCTTTTTTTACAGATACTGAAGCTTCAAAAAAAGATTCCAATAACAATGAAGATGTGTCGCTCTCTCAAAGTATGCTTGGCATACATTATCTTACTAAGTGCTATTGAAGTGAATAGCGCTAAAATTCCTCTGAGACCAGTTTACGAAGCTACAGGAGAACTGCTCACTGATTCCTATGGAAATCCTCTATCAAGTCGTCCACTCACTAACGATCCCCAGCAAGCAAAGATTCATGTGAGAAATCAGCAGAAGAGATTCGATTCAGAGAAAGATAGGATGCAAAAAGCGCAAACGAGAAGATTCGAAACACACGGAGGAGAAACAATGGACAGCTACATCAGAGCGTACAGAGAACAACAAGAAACCTATCAAAAAGAGTTAGAAAATAAGCAAATCAAAGATCTACAAGCTCCTGTTAAAGACGGAAGAAGCTTTTATGATAATGATTCGTTAGAAAAAGATTTGCAAAAAGAAAGCTTGGAAAAGGCAGAAAGCAAAAGAAACGTTGCTTTTGTAAGTGGATTCGGGTTTGAATTATTGGTGGAGGAATGCTGGAAGCAATAGAAGACAAAAAGTCAACGAAAACAATGAAAAGAAAGGGAAAATTAACAGTGGGTTACGTGAATCAAGAAACGCTGCTGCTTTAGTATTGAATTCAAGGAATTATGTTCCAGTTCAAAGCAGATACGGCACTCAGTTTGATCAATTGAACTATGCAGATGATGGACAATACGCGCATGTACCTGACGTTTATTCTACAGGACAAAACGGTTATGTACATGAAGTTGTCGCACCTACAGCTGAAACTGTTTCAAATGATGATAATCGTCATTTTGTTGCGTATAAAAACAAAGACGATTTGGCGTCATTGAGCGCCCTTCTTGGAAAGCAGCCTGACGATCAATTAAAAGGCTTCACTCAATTGCTGAGCAATCACAAATTGAATGGGCAAGATTTTGATAATTCTCATATCAATATAGAAGCGTCTTCAATTGAGATTCCTTCTAAAGATTACAAGAAATATGATTATTCTAGTAACCCGTATTTACAAAGCTACGCTTATAAATACGCGCCTCAAGCTGAGTCGTATGTAGTCAAAGATCACACTCCGATCACTGAGAATGTTCAAGACATCGCAGATACTAGAGTTCCACCGAAGATTGGTTTGAATTCTAACTACTTCAATCCAAGCACTCAAAATCCTTTGAGTTTGACGTCGTCTACAAATTACTACAAAGTCGAAGTCGCAAGTCAAGTGATCAATCAGCGTCCGAAGAAGAACGAAGTCAGACAAGCAGGAGTTGACTTGTCTTCGTATGGAGCTGGACACGATAATGTGAGTATAACTGTGCACAAGATATTAAAATTAACAATCAATTCTAACCAGACTAAAAAGTTCAATCGGCGTATCAGACACAAGCTTAAGAATCCAGCAGATATTGTATCACGTAAGGATGACTTTGACGATTTCAATTATAAAATCAATACAACGCCAAAACCCGAATCGTTCTTTGATACTTCATATTTCAGCTTAAACAGTATCAAAGATTTGCTTGATTATCCTGTTTTTGCTAGACAAACACAGGTTATAAACAGTACTTTTGATACAGTAAGTGATACAGATACGGCACACTTTGAATTGCTAACTCAAAATTTCGACAATACTTTAGATACTGCTGATAATATAAGCGATAAAGTAAGCTTTGAAATGCAAAAGAAAAATTCAAACAATTCCTTTGAAAGTCTCAAAAATACTGTAAATTTTTTACCAAAAAATCCAATTTTAAATAACAATTCAGATACATTTGAGAATTTTACAATTCAAAAGTTAAACAGTACCTTAGATACACTTGACATTGGTGAAGCACACAAAAATACTAGTAGAAGTAAAAGAGAAATTGAGTTGACAGCGTTTGGTGGGGAAGAAGAATTCGATACAAGGAATTTCGATTTGGGAACTTTAGAAACTCACAACGTTCAATATGACAGTAGTACAAACGCTACTATATATTACAGCCATTTATCAAGGGATCCTAATGAACTTTTGGACTCGAGTTTATTTGTGACAAGTCATGATTTGGATATTATAAGCGATGATGATGATAGTTGTCGCGATTGTGTTGAAAATAATGCCACTGAAAGTAGTTCAGAATTTTATTATTACGACGACGATGCTAAGAATGATACTGAGACGAATTTCGAAGAAGATTTTTTTCCGATGGATGATGTGAATAATACACATGTTTTCGGAATAGATTCGAATATGAATGATTTTAATGCTTCTGCATTGAATATATCATCAGATAATCCACATTTTGAGTCGTTGATCCGTTATAGGATGTCTAGAAAACCGAATTTGTACAGAGTATTCAATGGTAGAAAGATGAGAGTGATGTACCCAAATCCGAACAGGTTTAAAAATTATTTGATCAAGAAACCTTTTAGAAGATTTAACAATCAAAATTTAAGAAACAATTACGGAAGTAATTACGCTTCAGGGTATTCGAACACAAATTTCTATCGTGACGCTCAAAATTTCCATGCAAACAATAGATACAATAAAATCAATCAATACGACAATGACGCGTATGAAAATGCGGAATCCAATGAGTATTCTGATGATGAAGGCGATTTTGATAACAGTGATGACGATCGTCATTTAAATAGTGACGATTACGATGATAGTTATTACGATGAAGCAGAATCTCACAATGACAATTTCTATAAAAACTATTTGAACCACGTTAATCCGTATGACAATACAAACAGCGAATCTAGATACAATAACAGATATGCTTCTCAATACAACCAAAATGACGATTACATATCTGCTGATAGTCCTTATTTGATGAATCGTTACAATACTATTCCAGTGCACAGACAGCCGCTTTACATGAACAGACAAAGAAATCCGCAATTTTACAACAGATACGCTTCCAGTTACGATCAGAGTGACGATTACATAAGCGACGATGATTATTCTCGCTACAGCAAGCACAAATACAACGACAGAAATCAATTTAACAATGATGACGATTATTCTGAATATAATTCAAACGATAATTCAGATTACGACAACCAACATGACGCTTATACTAACAACTACAATGTTCAGAATAATAAAAAGCAGTTTTACGCTGACGATTACGATGATCAACACAGTGACAATGAGGAATACAGCGACTTTGATAGTCAAAATCATTATGACAACTACAAACCAAGAAAGTCAAAAGCGACCACAAAAGAGTCCAAGCAACTATTATGTAGAAAATTTTAATCAATATGTAACTCATCCTTCAAAAAATAATCATAATCTTGGCTTCCACGGAGATTACAAAAGTTACAACAGGAATAAAAAGATACGTGTTCCACAACACAGTACATTTTAATATATATAGAGCAGATCAAAACAACAGGCATGGTTCAAAAGGACATGGTTTGGGTGCTTACAAATCAAGAGGTTATTCAAATTCTGGTTCAGGAAAGCAGAAATATGGTGATTCGATTCACATTGATAGCTTAAACGTTTATAACGGCCACAAGGGTGGGTTTAAGACACAGGGGTGGAAAGGTAGAAAGCCTGGAAGGCCTGGTTGGACGCCTGGTGTGGGTGGAAAGTGGAGGCATTTTAAGCCAAGATTTGTGAGGAAGGTGCCCAGATCAAGGGTGCAGCACGTGCTGCGTCTGCACAAGAATTTAAGAAAGATCAACGCAAAGATCAGAAATTTCGGATAAACTTGGTGCATTCAAATAAAAATGGAATAATTACCCAAAGATCAGAATTTTCGAATCAATAATTCTTTGAATCCAAATTTTCTACATACAAATACCGTGGATCATGTTACTTATATTTTTAGCATTCACTTTGTGATCCATTCTAATCTAAAATATATAAGAATTTCATACTTTGTTTTAACATGGATCAATACGTTTGTGTACATTGGATCTTATGAAGCTTTCATAGATATCAAAACTTCAGTCTTCCATCAAGTGAAACTTTGCTCAGTGTGATGCTAAAATATGCTAAAATAAGGTATAAAATTATTATATTGTTAATATTGTTCATCAAAAGCATTCTTCTTCGTAGTATCAATCCGGTGGATTGTTTTCCAGCATCAAAATTATGCATCTCGATCTCTTCTCGATCTTCTACAACAGTATAAGAGCTACAACTCATGTCCTCGAACACTTGCTGCAAATACTCCCGTTTAGATCGCCTTCTACAGTTTTGTACCCTCAACCATCCCTTCCACAATGTCTTAAAATTGTAAGACTATTTTTCAGAATCTTTAACATTATTTGTGTGTTTAATTGAATTTAATATTTAATTTAATTTAGAATGTCCCCCTTTTATATTTTAAGTTCAGAATGCTTAATTTAATTAATTTAATATTTATTTCTACTAAAATATAATAACATATTGTTTTAATGCATTTATACCTTATTATAATTAAACTCTAACATATATATATATCATAATTTACTTAAACTGTAACTATTACCTTATGAATAAGAGAAATTAAATTTTAAAAAAAAAAGAATATTTAACAGATAAAAAATGTATTTAAAAACATAACAACAGATCACGTGATTAAAATTAAGGATATTATTATTTTTTCCCAATTTATAAATCGTTACAAAATTGTTTTCTACAATGAATTATAAAATAATTATTAAAATATAAACCTACTACAAATTCTAATAGGTAAAATATTTTTTATACCTAAGACTAATTCAAATATTGTGTATTTCATTCTGAAAACAATTGAATATTTATGGTCTCGATATATGGAGAATGAAAACATATTCATACAAAATATAAAGGTTTTTAAAACTATGGAATTACACAATCGGTCTTGAACGTCACCTATTTTGTATAAAATGTAATTTATTTGCTTTTTAGTAGTATTTTAAGTCAGCAAACACAGTTGTATTGAGTTGTACTAAAAGTGAGTGACTTGAGTGACGACATGTTAATATCTCCTGAACATTTAGGTAACTGGTGGACGATTGTATTTATTTTTTAATATTTTCCATTGATATTTTTACGTTCCTTATTTCGTAATATAATATAATTATTTAAATCTTATGTATTCATTAATTTTAGATAATTTATTAATTTTATAATAAAATAAATAATTAATCAAAATACAATGCAAGTGACTAATTTACTTCATTATTTTCAACATACAAATCATCTCTCTACAAACACAATCTTACTTGTAGCAAGGCAACTGCTGAGCATCGTGGTTCTTAAGAATCTTCTTTATTTTCTTCTTCGTAGTATCAATCCGGTGGATTGGTTTGCAGCAACAAAATCTTGCATCTCGATGTCCATTCTTTATTTAAGCTATTAGTATGTTCTGAAAATAATTTCATCTGTATTTTTTAGAGTATCCGCTCCATATTTGGAGCATATGAACAAGGCAAATTTCCGTTTTATAGTTCTGTAAGCTCAGATAGTCCATGTCTTATCCTAGGTCACCTGTATACCCGGAGGTCCACATAGGAAAATAGATGGTTCACGACAGTCCGTGAACTTGCATAGACTGCGGCTGTAGTATCAGAGGAATATTTGTGTTTTCAATGATCAAGGTTTTTAAAGAGATCGGACGATCAGCCCGACGCTCCCGAGGCCTTGAAAATTATTTTTTTGCGCTTAAGGGGTGGTTGGACCCTACCGAAGCATGTGAAGAGCTAAGATTTAATTAAATCGATTAAAGAAAATCAAGCTTGATGGAATGCGAACTGACGGCGTATATGTGAGAACCAAACACTTTAACCACTGGACTATGCCGTCCTAATATACTCGTATAGTTAAATAAATCATCCACCTAGAACCAACAGACTCATCGCACACTTACTGAGCACTTATATACTTATACTTCCGAAATTTGCAGCTGCAGAATACGTGGCATTCTTATACGTTTGTTAAGTCGATTTTTTTAAGGAGATCTGATGCTCTTAACCCTTTCGCATCGGTTGTCGTCATATGCCGTCAAAGATTCCCCAATCGTTGACATCGGTTGACGTGATATATCGTTTTGATACTTTCAGTACTCATTGTGACATCTACGGTGAGAAATTGGAAGTGCAGTCATTCCCATTATCAACCTACACGTATTATTTACAGGAATCTGTAAAGCATGTAAATAAATATCGTTAGGTTTCGTCACAGGATCGATTTTTCTGTAAACCACATGTGTCCATGCCACCGCATGTATAGAGTTACATAATGAACGTTTGTCAAATATACTAATTTTTTATGCATCATCTAATAGCTAAAGCATAGAAGAACCAATGTGATGTATGAAAATAGGTCAGATAAGTACATTTATGCTTCCAAATACTAGTTTTAAGCAAAAAAAATGGTTTGAAAAATTCACGCCTTATTGACAGTATAATTTGTATTCTAACGAGCCGTAACGAAAGGGTTAAGCGGTCACCATACAAGTAAATTACGCGACCAATATTGCTTTACTTTGGTTATCATGCTCTCTGGTCAGCTAATATTTTTGTTGCTATTATTTATGTTTTTTTTTCATACTTTCTAAGTACAAGTATTTTTACTAAAATAATATTTTTTCATCAATTTTTTCTCAATTGGGTGAAATTATTTGATTTGTGAATCGAAAATTTAAGTGAAAAATTTCTTTGAAGAAATTGAAAAATATTATTACAAGAACACCCAATTTGTATGGATGACGTGTAAAAATGAAATTAATATTACAAGTAAAACATTTGTCGATTTTGTAAATTTTATTTTATTTCAATAGAAAGTCATATCAAATAAAAACCTTATTTGAAATGTCACAAATTGAACGGTCATTATTTGAAATACATTAAAATATTTGTTTAACCCTTTCGCATCGGTTGTCGGCATATGCCGCCGAGTATCAATCTCTGATAAAGACAAATAGTACGAGTCAATTAAGTATAAAGCCGGTCCCGCTTCCAAAAAACTAGGTGTATTATATAGATCACTGAAGTATTTCATGATAAACAACTTCATCTTCTATATAAACGACAAATCCGCCCTATCCTTGAATACGGCAGTCACCTTTGGATTTGAGAACCAAAATACCTTCTAAGCTTAATTGACTCAGTTCAGTTCAGAGCGAATCGGTTTGATAAACAATGACACTAACCTGCAATCAATGGGACACAGACGTAAGATTGGTTCACTTAGTATTTTCAACCGAACTTAAAGAAATTATTCCTCCTGTACCCACCCACAACCGATAAACTCGTCTTACACTTGCCGAACATCCATACACGGTTAATATATGCCGACCAAGAACTGGCAGTTTCCAAAGTTCCTTCTTTAATGCCACCAGTAAGCTTTGGGATGCTCTTCCATCGTCTGTGTTTCCTCATTCCTGCAATCTGGATCTCTTCAAGAAACAGATAAATATACACTTGCAATCTCCCCAACCCACATACAAACACGAACACAACACAGGTTTCCCGAATGCAGCGTCCAGCCTCCCTGGTTGAGCGTCATAGAGTGCTCCGGTCTTGACCGGCTGTGCTCTCCTGCATGCGCTTACATAAAAAAAATTGTTGCTTTTTCTTATGTACTATTGAATTGACAAGTTTTAATACCCACTGACATAAGTACAGTAAAACCTCCTTATAACGTTTTCATAAGATCGAATGTAATAATTTTCAGGCCAGGACCATTTATCCCTGAATGACCTCTAGTACGCATATATTTGTTATTTTATTTAAAAAAATACTTTCGAATGACCTTGACCTTAATAAATAACAATATCATTAACACCAAATAGATTCCAATATTCAATTGAATTGTAAAAAAATCTCTCTTCTTTTGAATAAACTTCTTTATTATACGCTTTATAGTATTGGTACTAATTGACGTTCAAAAATCGAATTGCTATTCAACTATACATGGAGAAAATGGGTTTTAATGTTTCCATACACTGTTATTTATGAGAAATAGTCAATCCTTCTAAAACGTACGCTTTTTTAAATTTGTAACAGATTTTTCCTATAATTCCGTCGATTTTTCATATAATCCCTTGTATGTTGTCAGTTTGAACCATCTCCAGTTTATGCTCTCCCGCGCCATCAAGGATGTGTTTACATAAAAAAAATGTCTTCGGTGATCTAACGAGCACCGCGCTGACGGTGTCCCACTGTCGCTGGACATTCACGCGAGTGAAATTAAAGAAATTTAATTTTCACTTGCGTTTTTTTGTTCGGGCATTTTTGCTTGCACTCTGCCCCGGGCGAGATTTCACGGATCTCGTCACTCCATTCTGTTGTGTGTTGGTCCATTGCCAAGATCGCAGCTTTCTTTTACCTGACCTCGTTACTTTATGCACCTGTTTGCCACTGCATCTTGGGTACATGATCAATTTTGAGTACAGTCAGGCCCCGCTTAACGCTGTCTCTAGTGTTTAGCGCTGTTTCGGCTTAGTGCTCTTTTATTTCAACCCGGGGTTATTCCCCGAAATTGTGCATAAACAGTGGGAAAATTAATGGACTTAGCGAAACAAACTGGCTTAGATGAGGCAAATGTGGAAGACGTCGAAGAAATAGTTCAAGAAACAGCAGCTGGTCTTTCTAATGATGAGCTCAAGGAATTAACTGGGCAAGAGGAAAACAAAAATATTGATATTAGTGATTTTGAAGAAGAGCAAAAAGAACTTTCGATGGCGTTTGTAAAAAGGAGTTTAACCACTATAACTGGAATTATAGACCAATTTGTTGAAAATGATCCAAATTCTGACAGGAGTTCAAAAGCAAGACGGGGTGTTATAGATGCTTTATCCACTTATCAACAACTTCTAACAGAACGCAAAAGGAAAACGCAAACTACATTAGATGCCTTCTTGACAAAAAGGCAGAAAATTGGAAACACAGAATAGACTGAATGATCTGACTGACTTAGAATTTTATTTGTTTTTATAAGTATATTCGTTTATATTGTTTTTATTTTTGTAAGAAATAAATGTTTGGTTTTATTTTTATTAAAAAAAACAGGACTTTTAAATTTAATACCTAACCTCATTATTTACATGTTAAGATAGCATCTTTTAGCGCTCTTTCGCATTACGCTCTACTTTGATGGAATATATCCCCCGCGTTAAGCGGGGCCTTACTGTATACAAAATAATTTCATATGTTTTCACGGCCAGACTTGGTATTGCGGCTTTTGGGCTTAGCCGTGTGTGGCGATATTTTCTGGACCAATATTTCGACCGCCATTGCAGGGTCCATTCTCACGTATTTCGTGGTTAGCATCGTGTTACCAAAGAATGCAATTCGAGACTCGCTGTAGTATACTAACTTCGCAGCCTTAGTCTATTTGACATCTAACTTATGCACCTAAAACCACGGGAAGCCATTCAGCTACTCTCTAACAAGTAGCTTTTGCTTGCGTTCAGTAACGGATCCCCATCTGGGTCTCAAAAAACTGGACGGAACAGGGAGGGTTTTTACCAAGAAGCCTGATGAATACCACTGCAATGGCGATCGAAATATTGCTCCAGAAATAATTCGCCACTCACGGGTGAACACAAAAGCCACAACATCCATATTTGGTTCTGCGTTTAATGTTGCTTTATGATTGGTAACCTAACGAGAATTGTGTTAAAAATGTGCTATTGTCGTTAGTTTTTTATGATAAGTACTAATTATCACAGTTGTTTAAAACGTAATTTTGAACATAACTGTGTTGTATTAAACATCCAAAAGTCTTTAATGTAATTGTTATAATCAACTCTTTATCTTAGATTCATACAGTCAGGTACGATGTAAATTGAAGGGATCTAGGTCCAAAACAACATATAGCGAGGAATTTGCGGTGTACGAAATTCTATGTATTATTAATATTAATAAAGAGTGCTTACGCATCGATACGGTGCATTGACCATCCCAATAATCGGCCACTCTATGTGAATTGAAGGGATCAAGGTCCAAAAACGGTATCGAGGAATGTGCGGTGTATGAAATTCAATGTATTATGATTATTTTAATAAATGATTACTCATGTTGTAAATCAGGGTATAAAAAGGGGTCTCGTAATAAATGAATTAGTATCAACTCATCTCCGGTCTTTGGTCTTACCCTCAGTGCCGGATACTTGGTATTCCGGCATCACCATTTGGATGATGCTGTAATTTCGGGACCGCGATTTCGGTTCCAGAACACAGTTTTGTAGAATTAATTGGGGATAGAAATGAAACAACAACACCAAATACATTTATTTCAAATATGACATACAAAAAATAAAAAATAAATATACTGTAGTACATTTGTAAAATATGTCTTCAAAAGATCATTTTTCCACCATAAACATCTACTACATGCCTTTCTTATACTTTGATATCAGCTCGATATAGCTATTGCAAGCTAGTGCCGTCTTTTTTCTTCTTCGTGGTATCAATCCGGTGGATTGGTTTGCAGCAACAAAATCTTGCATCCCGATATCCACTCCTCTCGATCCTCTGCAATCCTCTTCAGCTCGGCATAAGAGCTACGACTCATATCTTCGAACACTTGCTGCAAATACTTCCGTCTAGGGCGCCCTCTACAGTTTCTACCCTCAACCATCCCTCCACAATATCGTGAAGAAGACCATCGTGGCACAAGATGTGACCGATCCATCGGGCTCGCCTCTCTGAAATGGTTCTTATATAAGTCTTGTTAAATCTATACTCAAACTTTAAAGTCAAAAGCGTCGCCATTTTCAAATTTTGACATGTGCTAGTTCTGTAAACGGCCACTGTATTAATTTCGGCGCTGGGTGTCGCCGACTACTCAGTTGCCAGTCGTCAGTCTGAGTCTGCTCGGGGAGTAAGCTGCATCCTTGTTTGTGGCCCCGGGCAGACGACGTTTGTCAATCTTTTGTTGCTAATAAATTGCAATGTGCTTCTCAAAAAGTTCTGAATGTTGCTCATCTTCTCTTCATCCCTCGACCACGCGTCCTCGGTGACGTGAAGTTGTTCTCTGAGTAAAGAGGATCTCAACTTAAATCAGTAGTTAGTTACATAAGAAATGTATTAAATTTACCGCTTGCGTGACGAGAGTCCGGGGTCTTAGGATGATGGAGCTTCTAAATGTGTTCTCGTGATAACCATCTCCAAGTTGGGGCATATGGTCATTGAAATTTGTAAATCGTATCCAACTAGGTTCATGCTGTCAAAGGTACCTGAAAATAAAACATAATATTTAGAACAAAATAGTTTCAACATTCTTTCCATATCAATTATATTTATGAAACATATGGTCACCAAAAATTTCCGCCACTTAGTTCTGTCACTTATCACTGCTCATACCTCGTTCTAGGACATATTTTTTATTTTATGTCAACACGTACAGGAGAATACCGACAGATGGTAGTAGTTATTCTGAATTCTCATCTGTGGAATTCTACGACGCTTACGGATAAGCGTTGCATGTGGAGTGTTGATCTGCCAACGTCATAGACTACAGCCCGAGATTCAGGCATCATCCTTTATTATTACAGGAATTTACTATAAATGGTTGGTCTTCACGGGACGACTTTCTTCTACCACCAATTTTGATTAATAAGCTATGACTGGCATTTTACGGGTGGGGGATAAAATTCACACCAACCGGGGGTAATTTTTAGAGCTCAGAAATCGATTAAAAATCCTTTTTTTTTATCTCCGTCGGGGATCGAACCTTTGGCTTTCAAAGAAAGTGCTTTAACCATTGAGTTATACCTGCTGGTAAATCTGCACCGGAAAGTCCAATTGGGAACATATATGGTTTCATACAGCCACCAGAGCAGAAGTCCGAGTGTTTGAAAAGGTCTCTTTCTTTATTATCCTTTCATTACGGCTCGGTTTGAATACAAATTACACTGTCAATTATAAAACTAGTATTTGAAGCATAAATGTACTTATCTGGTCTATTTTCATATATCACATTGGTTCTTGTATCCTTTAGCTATCAGATGATGCATAAAAACTATTCTAAGATAGTAGCAAAATGATATATCACGCCAACCGATGTCAACGGTCAGGGAATCTTATGACGGCATATGCTGACAAGCGATGCGAAAGGGCTAAGAATATTTAAGGGTGCTTCCTTAATCGTA
Organism: Glossosoma conforme; assembly: GCA_022606575.1. NCBI lineage: Eukaryota > Metazoa > Arthropoda > Insecta > Trichoptera > Glossosomatidae > Glossosoma > Glossosoma conforme. The sequence continues at coordinate 43,252 of JAGTXR010000491.1, forward strand.
ATTATGAGCATTAAATTTTTCTGCGTTTTCTATTATATATTTTTACTGTGTTCCTATTTTTTCGTATTCAGTTTATTACAACAATTATTCCATTAATAAACTAAATAAATAAATAAAATAAATCGTGTTCTTTTTATGCTTTCAGCTCCAGTACGCCTCGCAGTACGAATTTGGATATCGCGTTCGAGACCCTCATACTGGCAACGATTTCGGACACAGCGAAACCTCCAAAGGAGAGACAGCCAGTGGCAGCTACCACGTTCTTCTTCCCGATGGCAGGCTCCAAAAGGTCACGTACCATGCGGGACCTGACGGCTATCACGCCAACGTATCTTACCACTAAGCAGGTCTCCAAAAAGCCGAAAAAACGGAGCAGAAATACGTTACTTTTGGTGAAAACACTAAACATATACATTTCATACTAAATATTAAATATTTTATACTTTGTTTTAACGTGACTAAATCAGTTGTACTTATGGGACGACTTTCTTCTATATGACTGTCATTTTACAGGTATGGGTTCAAACTTATGCCGACCTAGAATTTGTCAATCGTTTGAAATTTTTTAGTATTCTAAGCAAACGCTTTTATCGTCTTATAAACGCTGGCATATTATTTTCTACCACACCCGCTTCATATTTGGAACAAATGAACATCGCAAATTGCCGTTTTTATACAGTTCTGTAAGTTAAAATTGTCTATACCTTGTCCCGGAACACATGTATACACGGAGGTCTTCATGGGAACATAGATGGTTTCCGGACGGACACAGGCTGATGATGATGACGATGAATGCTTATATTCCACATATGTCCACCACAGTAAAACGCCACACTACGAGTACTTAAGAACGTGTTGTTCATTCACAGGTAAGGCACACACTGATTACAGTTTCTTTAAAAACATTTTCTGTGCGATTTAATGCAAGTCATTTCTTTTAACTGTTAAAATATCACTCAACAGATGCTTGATATAAAAAATAATACAATTATCAACGCTTTCATATTTGGTCATTACCGCGGTTGAAAAAACAAGTATTCCAAGGCGAACGAAAATACATTAAAACAGTAATTACATTTTAATTATTTTTTAATTATCATATCACTTACACAGTTGTGGACAGAGTTCGAAATGAGCATATTCGGGGTTCATTTCGGGTGGCCCCTATACCTGAAAAGATAAGGGAAAACCGCCTAAGATGGTATGGACATGTGACACGGAGAGATGAGGACCACATGGTGAAGAGAGCCTTCAACATACCTACGCTGAGAAGAAGAACTGGAAAACCACAGGCATCCTGTACTGCAACTGTAAGCAAGGATCTGAAAACTCTGGGCTTGACCGAGAATGCAACGCAGGACAGACAGACATGGCGAATGTGCACAAAGAGAGCCGACCCCAGATGATGGGAAATGGCTAGGCTAAAGAAAAAGAATCATTTACCGGCGGGCATAGCTCAATGGTCAAAGCATTTGCTTTTCAAGCTAGAGGTCGTGGGTTCGACAGAGATTAAAAAAAGGATTTTTAATTGATTTCTGAGCTCTAACCCGGTTGATGTGAATTTGAGCTCTCCCTCGGTTGGTGTGAATTTGATCCTTCACCCATAAAATTCCAGTCATAGCCTATTAATTAAAATTGGCGTTACACGGAAGTCGTCCCGTGAAGACCACCCATCCGTAGTAAGCTCCTGTAATAATAAGTAGTTTATGACGTTGGCGGATCAACACTCCACATGCACCATGGTGAGCGTCATAGAATTCCACAGATGAGACTTCGTGAGTGCACCAGTTGTCCCGTGCATCAAATGCCCCGTGCACCAGACGTACAGTGTACCCCACGTCGTTACCGATAAGTCGTTGAACGAATTGTCCGAGAAGAATTAGATGATTTAGCAAATTCAGAAAAAATAATGCTTTTTAGGCACCTTAAATTTTTTTATATTCGAATATTAAAACTTCTAGCCGTCTTTCCAATATAAAACGATTTACAACCTTGAGATTCTATTCTATATCAGTTGTCTCCTGACAAGTTATGGATCGAGGAAGGCTACCGTCGAAACTGCACTCTCATAAACAGAGACCATATCTTACGTGATCCATGTAAAAACAATAAATATTTATTATATGGATTTTTTAAATTATTTATTAAATTAATCTACTTTTATAGATCATTGACTATATTACAATATTATGAGTAATTAAATATACACATAGATGGTAACAATGTTATAAATGCAAGATTTTCGACGCATCGATTCGGGCAGTCGATGGTCGTGTGGTCAAGGGTACTGAACTTGAACAAATGGTTGGTTCCAAAATTCGCTGGTTCGCTTCCCGCCTCTGCCGATATTTTTTCTGAACGAATTTATGCGCTTAATAAGAATTTTTTGCATTATAGTATGTGTATATTTAATTACTTAAAATTTTTATTGCTTAAATATATAATTTTCTTTGACGTTTCATTGAGGATGTAGACGTATCTTGAAGCTTAAGTTATATTCTTAATAAATTATTTAATTAATAATTAAAAATGTGCGTTGGAACACTTGAATGTGTGAAGCGAACACTAACGATTTGAAATAAAATAGTTTCAATAAGCCATGATGGCATTCTTATTAACACCACTACATCAAAATAACAGTACTTTTTTCTATAGCTTATTTTGCTTTAAATTTCGTGTATCCAATCTGCCGTCTGATAAGCTTTAGTCAGCTTCTGCGTCAGAGCAAAACACAGTAAATAATTTACATATTTGATATGTCTGTGCAGTGGTTATAGCACATCGTTAGCACGGTTCTCGTTAAATCAATAAAGATAAGCAATATTAAACGCAGACAAAAACTTGCATGGGTCTCCGCCTGTTGCAAGCCTCGTCGGTTTATACAACCAATTGGCTTAGACCTTTTTTTTATGTAAACACATACAGGAGAATACCGGCACAATGGTGATAGTAATTCTGAAGTCTCATCTGTGGAATTATATGACGCTTACCATGGTGCATATGGCTAAGAGTTGCATGTGGAGTGTTGATCCACCAACGTCATAGATTACAGCCCGAGATTCACGCATCATCCTTATTATTACAGGAGTTTACTATGGATATGTGGTCTTCACCGCACGACTTCCGTCTAACACCAATTTTAATTAATAGGCTATGACTGGCATTTTACGGGTGAGGGATCCAATTCACTCCAACCGGGGTATTTGAGAGCTCATAAATTAATTAAAAATCCTTTTTTTTAACCTCCGTCGGGGATCGAACCCACGACATTTGGCTTGCAAAGCAAACGCTTTGGAGAACCGGGCTAATCATTAGATTTCCTTAAAAATCCGATTACAAAAACCAATCAAAAATATGCTTCAGATGCTACAGCTGCCATCTCTTCAACATATATGATTCCCGACAACCTCCAGGGTAGAATCCCTAGGACTTAAAGAGACGGCTGCTGTAGTATCCGAGGCATATTTTTGGGTGCTTTGTTAAATGGATTTATGAAGTAGATCGAATAATTAGCCCGACGACGCTCTCAAGGCCCGTACCATTTGGTTCTAAGAAGCTAAAAGTTTTGGTCCGCTCACAATGTTGCTTAACTTCAGTGATCTAACGAGAGCTTCGCTAACGATGTGCTATTGTCGCTGGATAGGTAGACAGTATGTATTGATGAGTCTACACGTCTAGCGCTCCTCCCTATGATTCTGCCATTTGAATTGATTCCTCCCGCACCCGGGTGGGGTGGTGTCTGGCACCATGACAACGAGCTAACACATTCACCCTTGAAAGTTTTTGCATAGTGGTAAAATCGCTCGATTGTGGCGCAACTTATCACGCGTTCGTATCCAAGCAAAGATCTATCAAATATACTATATACTACGGTGAGCAAAAAATACCGGGAAATTCGAATTAAAATTTTATTTTTATGTTGGCACTACTATCACTGACATCTGTGCCAAATAACACGTCAAAATACTCATTAGTGTTTGAGATATCCGTCCATTATAAACACCTAAAAGTTGTGCAATTTTTAATATAATCTACATTTAAGTTATTTTTAAACACATAAGTCGGTATTCTCATATATATGCTAACATCCCCCATCTTTAAAAAGGTGACAACAAGTCACGGGTTCGTCATTTGTCCGCGAAGGATGAAGGAGCAGGTCGCAAAGCAAAGAGCTTTATCAGAAGAAAAATTCGCGTTTATTTTCAATATAGGACTTCGATTTCTCCGCCCGACCGCATCATGTTGTATCGTCGGTATCCGGTCGGGCGAGAACTGAGCTGCCAGACGGGCCCAGTAACAAACTAAAGTTGACAGTTGAACCAACACGAAATGGAGCAACTGTCAAATTGAATAAAATGGCTTATACAAACGCCGTGTATTTTTATATAAAATTAGCTAGTAGCTTTTTTGTTGAGCTGAAGAGGACTGCAGAGGATCGAGAGGAGTGGAGATCGAGATGCAAGATTTTGTTGCTGCAAACCAATCCACCGGACTACGAAAAAGATTCTTAATATCATTGAACTCGTAAATACTTAGATAGCGATGGCTTAGTTGTAAAGCGTTTGCTTACCATACCGAAAATCATGATTCGATCCCTGATTAAAATAAAAAATAATTTTATCCGATCTTTCAGCTCTATATATTTTGTGCGAATTTGATCCCTCATCCGTGAAATGCCTGTCATAGCCTATTAATTATATTAAATTGGTCGTAGACGAAAATCGTCCCGTAAACACCACACAGTGATGAATTATTGTAGAAATTGGATGAATGCCGTGCTTTGACGTCGGCAGATACCATTCTACATGTAGCGTGTAGCAATATGCAAAATGTTTAGCCGTCAAAATGTATCTAGTATATTTCGGAATTCTCCTGCATGTATTAACATTAAAAAAATGTATAATAAGGCAGCTATGGTATGCATGTCATATTAAAAAAAATAAAAATACTATAAGCTATTTTTGTAAGGCGAGGACCATTTGGTCCTATGGAGCGTCACAACCTAATCCTTTTCCCTATGTCATTTTTGTGCAATATGAATTATATTTTAAATATTAAATTATATTTTATTTTCGCATGTGCGACGAAATACTGTTAAAAACGCTGCACACGACTCAACACAAAACACACGTATTACAGTAAATTTTGAGTTTAATATTATATTATCTAGTTATTACATAGGGAGCGGCAAAAAAAGCTGACGGCTTTCATTGTTGTTTTCATTTAAAATTTAAAAACGCCAACTTTTTTTGCCGCTGCCTGTATATATTTAAGTTGGTTTTTTATTATCTTTAAGAATAATTTTTAAATTGATTGTCATTATGAATTTAAAAACTTAATTTTTATAAAATAATCATATAGTTACTACAAAGTGCAATATTTTTTTTCAATCAATTGTATTTTTCATTTAAATATGTTAATTTAAAATAACAATGAATATTTTTTGATTTTTATTTATTTCTTTAAGAACTTATGTTTCATATATAATTTTTAACAATAGGAGGGTTATCCGTAATATAAGATTCCCAGTGATTTTTCACAGTGTAAAACATGTTTATTTCCAAGAATGCGTACATTTTTGGAAAGCTCAAACTTGTACTTATTTTTCTACATAGTCACCACTCAAGTGAATGCATTTTTGCAAGCGGTATACGAAGTTTTGAATGCCCGAGTCAAAAAATCTGCCGCCAAGCCACGCAGATACCTGAGAACCGCTTCTTCCAGTCTGTCGCCGAAATGCGTTCCGCCCAGGTGTGATTTTTCATGTCAGGGAAGAGATGGTAGTCACTTGGGGCTAAATCCGGGCTGTAGGGTGGGTGTTTGACAATACCCCATCCAAATTTATCGTACGGTCAACATTCTTGGCACCCACCTCGCGCAAAACTTAGATGTCGATTTAGATATAGACCTTTTGCGATTGTTTCGTCCGAAACAGATGGCCGTCCGGAACGCTCCTCATCATGGACGTCAGTACGCCCGTACTTGAACTCGCTGCACCATTTACGCACATGTTGTACGCTCATACACTTGTCTCCATAGATTTCGCATATCTTGGAAAGGTTTTCTACCGGCGCAACGTTTTTTGTAGACAGGAAACGCCTGGCTGGCGTAGAGAGGAGGAAATCCATCACGTACGGCTGCCAAGCCAAGACTAAGCTCCGCAGGCAGCTCGCTAGGGAGGGAATTTGGAATGGGGAAACCAAGGTACACTACAGAATCGCGGTGTCCACCATAACAGCGCTTTTCAGGACTGTAGGAATTTTATATTGCGGATAATCCTCGTATTTAATATTTTTATGTGTATTTGTTATTCTTATTAGTTAATCTAATACATGTATTATAGAAAGTAGAATTATGCCAAAATTAAATGTGCAATATTATATTAATTTATGAAATGAAACATTACAATTATTAATTGTTGTTGTTATAGAATTGTTTTATTGTTATAATTATTGTTTTTATTAATAAATAAATAAATAAAACGTTTATTGTAATTTTATTTATTTTATTACAAATAATTGTGATTTTTATTGCGTCTTGATTTTTCATTAATTACAACAGGGAGCGGCAAAAAAAGGTGACGGTTTGATTAGTGAATAAGTAATCAAACCGTCAGCTTTTTTACCGCTCCTGTACATGCTAAGTTAGAAAAATATGTTTTTTTCTTTAGATATATTTAGATGCGTCAGGCTGATCATCCGTTTTCCTTAAATCTCTGATTATTGAAAACCCAAATATTTCTACCACAAGATGTTTCCCGGGAGCTTCCAGGGCAAGAGCGCGCGAACTTGCATAGACTGCAGCTGTAGTACCAGAGAAATATTTGAGTGTTCAATAATTCGCGTTATTATAGAGATCTGATGATCTGCTTGACGCTCTCGAGGCCTGTACAATATTGTTCGGTCCTTAAGGGGTGGCTCAATCCGACCGCGGGCATGTATAAACCTAAGATTTAATTTAATAAATTAAAAAGTCAATCTTGGTCGGGATAGAATTATACAATAAATAAGATAGGGTTAGGTTATAATGAAAAAACATTTTTTTTTTTTATATTTTATTACAGGCATACCAACAAATAGTATAAATATTAGAAATAACAAAATTATCATATTGATTTATTAATATTAATAACATTTTGAAAATTTTGTTATTCATTTATGTAAACACATACAGGAGAATATCGACAAATGCGATAGTTATTATGATGTTTTATCTGTGGATTCTAATAACGCTTACCATTCTAGGTATGGCTAAGCGCTGTATGATCTATAATATCGATAAGTCTACGTTCAATTTTTTATTTATAGGCTATGACTATCATTTTACGGGTGAGGGATCAAATTCACACCAACCGGGGGTATTTATAGAGCTTATAATTCGATTAAAAATGTGTATTTTTAATCTCCGTTGGGGATTAAACCCACGATTTTCGGTTTGGCAAGCAAACGCATTAACCACTAAATTATGCCCTCCTCGCAAAATTATCCGAAATTAATTTAATTTCACATTTTTTTTTTTTTATAATATTCAATTCATTTTATTTCGATTTATTTCTTCCAGAGACATTACAAATATAAATATTTAATTCGATTCGGAAACAGGATATAATAGAACAATTTATAAATAATACAATAATAATACAATCATTTAAAAAGTCCCGAAGCTCGCTAAACAGAAGACTCCACGAAATTACTTTGATAAATAAATTCGTGGAGCTCATGTCGAAACTGGGCTTCTCTCAAGTGGAATATATTCGAGGCGATATTGATATATTCCATATCCGTTCCCATATCCGTTCCATATCTGAAACATATGGTCACCACAAATTGCTACCACATAACTAATTATGTCACTTGCCACTGTCCACGATTTAGTGATTTAACAATCGGATTGCTTAAAATAAGATTATTTTTACGGAACTGTAATTTCTGGCACACTTGACATGAAATGTACCATTATGGTCTTTCCACCCTATGTTTGGGTATAAAAAGATAACCACACGGCTCAAATCAAGAAGAAGTTTCCTACAGTCGACAACGGAACTGGTGATACCTGAGGTCACCCTGCGGCTGAACATGTGGAGAAGCGCAACTGAGGGGAATACTTGGATTGCCCCGAAAGAGGACCTAGCCCCTGGACACAACCAGGAGTGGAATATATGGAGATCCCTTAACAGACTTCGGACCGTAGTATGCAAGACGAGAACACAAATGAAAGCCTGGCATTCTTACAGCGGGCCGACTGAATGTGACTGCGGCGTGGAGCAGACCCTGTCACACCTTCTGGAGTGTGCGCTGTGTAGCTTCATCCAGGAAGACCTGATGATGGTCGGGAGTAACGCCATCGACGTCGCCCACTTCTGGGCAGGATCTGATCCTGTTGTTTCCGACACGATTATATAAATATAATGGTCTTGATGGCACCAATGATCACGTACAGTCTGTTCCGACTCTATTGTCGAGGATTCTATGCCATTCTTCCATCGCTTCGATGGCAGCGTGCGTCGAACATTCTCGATTTTGTGTCCTGAAAAATAAAGAAAAATAATGCATTTGAATATACCTATTTTTTATGTAGACACGAACAAGAGGAACGTTTTTTCTGGTGGATCGAAAGTGACAGACATCTTGGCGTAGAGATCGTTGAGAGCAGTAAACATCTTACAACTCCATGCGCAATATCTGAGACACAAAGCTATACTTAAATTTAAAGTTGAGTGCCACTTATCAGAGATCTTCATTATTATTTTTACCATATTCGCTCCATATCTGGAGCATATGGACATCACAAAATGTCGTTTCAATTTTGTAAGCTCAGGTTGTCTATGCCTTGTTCCAGAATACCTGCATCCGGATGTCCACATGGGAACATAGATGGTTCCCGGGAGCCTCCAGGGCAAGAGACCTCGAACTTACATAAACTGCGACTGTAGTACAAGATAAATATTCAAGTGTTCATTGATCAGCGTTTTTAAGCAGATCGGATGATCAGCTCGACGTTTCGGAGGCCTGGACATTTTTTTATTTTGTGACTCAACTGTACCGGGGGAATGTAAAGAGCTTAGATGCGATTTAATATATTTTTAATAATCAAGCTTGGTCAGTATTCGAACCGACGACGTCAGAATGACAAACAAACGCTTTAACCACTAGAACTAGACTATGCCATCTGGCGACATTTTTTGTAAGTAAATTTCATAAATGAAAAAAATAAAAATATTACCTTTAATTTGAATGAAGCAAAATAACATTTTGCACATCTTTGACAGGTGTTGCACAGATGCCTCTGAATATAACATAAAAACAACAAATATGTATTGATCCATCTCTTCTCAATCGCCTATAAATGAGCATCGTGGCATTCAAATATTTTTCTCTTCTTCTTACTCCTCATAATCATCATAAGTCCATTGTTAAGCGTAGACTCCCGCATGAGTCTCCATCTCTATTGATCGTTTACATTCCGCATCCAGCCTCTTCCGGCTATTATTATTTTGTGATCAGTCCATCTGAGCGTCAACCAGCACTCTTTGTGTCAGTTCTTTGGCGCAACTCAATCACTTTTTTTCTTTTCACTCAACGACTCTTCGTCAGTTTTCCCAATTCCGCTGGATTGAGCATTATTTTTTCAGTAGCGTCGACTATTTTTTTTATGAATAATAAATCATCATCATCAGCCTGTGTCCGTCCACTGTTGAACGTAGGCCTCCCGCATGAGTCTTCACTTCTCCTCTTCGATCCTCCGCCTTCCGCATCCACTCCCGCTATTCTTCTTATATCGTCAGTCCGTCTTGTAGGGTGTCGGCCAATACTTCGTTTGCCAATTCTTGGGCACCATTCCAATACTTTTCTTCCCCATCGACCGTCGTCTCTTCGACGTATATGTCCTGCTCATTGCCACTTGAGTGTGCCTATTCGTTGGGTAGCATCCACCACTTGAGTGCTTCTGCGTATTTCCTCGTTTCGGATTTTCTATCTTTTAGCGACACTCCAAAGCATGGATCTCTCCACAGCACAATAAATACATTGTTTTTTTTTTTTTTTAATATCAGACGCCATCTTGCAACAGACACGTCACATTATAAAAGAAAGGTTTTGCAATTTCAATATTTTTCATTCCGAATGAAGATTCATTTAAAAAAATCATTATTCGGTATTTACTACACAAATTAAAGTAAAATTCATCACCAAAACCCAACATACGAATTGTTTCAAACGAAATTACACTTCGATTCACCATCGTGAATAAAAAAACGATATTCTTTTTTTTGAAAAGTCAAAGATTAATTCGAAAATTTGAATTCACTTGAATCGAATTTTTATTAATTTACTGGTATGATTTTAATGTATTTTGTGTGATTTTCGGTGAGGATGTAATATGCTACCTCTCACGTACACGTGAATACTCAAAATACCTCCGAAGTTCGAATGATATTGATTTATATACTCATCATTGTATGCAAGAGACTCAACGTATCATAGAATGCATTGCACAGAGTCGAATTGACCAATCACAGTAGAGAAATTGTATTGATTTTTGTACTGTGTTGCCCGAAGTCAGAAAAAAGTTATGCTCGACGAAATTTTGGTTGATACCTAAGCGGCTTCGGTATTAACTTAAAATAAATGTAAGAAACTATTCTTAAAAAATAGCTTTTGGGTTAAGCCGTATGTACGAATTTCTTTTTTTATCCAATATTTTGACCGTTATTGCAGGACTAATCTTCAGGATTGTTCATGATTTGGTCTAACTTCAAAAGCGATAACTCAAAATCTGTCTGTAAAAACGTACAAAATTATTTAATGTATGTGCTGAGGATGAACGCATGTCGTAACCCAAGTCATTCACTTTTAGTACAAAAAGACTGGAAATAGATGCATTGCAATATGAGTTTTCCCACCTGTCGGAAAACTCAAACTTAAAATGCCGGACATAATATTACACTTAAACAAATATAGTTATGAAAGATTTATGTCTTAATATAAACTTAACATGGCCCTTGCAGGCTGATGCCGAAAATCCTCGATTTCCGATCTTTTGTCTCTTATTTTTGTTTGCACGTCTTACGGGCATATAAAAAGTTATTAGGCTGAGTCTTTAATTAAAGTAAAAAACTATGGTGCTGTGTTACCATTTTAGTTTTTTACAGGTCCTGTCATTGGCGGTGCTGGTTCCGTAAATCGCCACAGTCTGCCCTGGGTGTTAGCCATATCCTTCTTTGTGGCCCGGGCAGAATAACGCAAGTTTGTCAATCTTGTACTTAAATATATTTCAATGTGCTGTTCAAAAAGTTCTTTGTGTTGCTCATCTGCTCCTCATGCCACGAGCACAAGTTCTGATGACTATCCCGGTGACATGGAGTCGTTCTTTTAGCAACGGGGATTTCAACACTTACTTAACCTCGTCGAGCATCAATATATTTTTAGCGGGCAACACTCACAGCTTCCCAGGGCATAAATCAATAGAGCTGCATTGCTATGATTGGTTGAAATAATGCAGCTTCCTAAAGAAAGAAATAAACTTTAAATACAGTGTAACCTCTCATAACGAGCATCATTCGTTCCAGAATCTTGCTCGTTATGTGACACACTCGTTAAGCGAAGCTATTTTTCCTATATAAATTAATGTAAAAGAGGATAATGCCTTCCATGCGAAATATATATTTTTTAACGTTTATTCAAATATAAATACATGCTTATACATTGTTAAAGATCGTAACAACCTGGATGAAAGCATTTTTAAAAACTAAACTAGCTTATTATTTATTAATTTATAACAAATAATTATTTATTTTTTTAATAGAAAATTTTCAAAGAGACATTTGTTTTAGTCGACTCTTTAAAATTTGGTGAATATGTAACACAGCGTTATCATTGAAAAAGTTTGTGGCACGCATAGCCACATCTTAATTAGGATGATGCTTCTTAATGTGCGATGAAACAGTTTCCCATGCTTTCAGCATTTTCTTATTGCGTCAGAACATTGTTGCTCTGCTATTTCCTCTCTCTCCAAAAACTCTAAAAAATACAAATAGTGTCTTACGTGCTATCGGTACGAGTGCTAAATAAAGACTGACGCAATGACGCAGATTTCCCGGCTCACAAGTGCGTCGTACGTTATGTGACTTTATGCGTCACTCTTTATGCGAAATGTCGCTCGTCAAGGGAGCAATTTTTTGCTCGCTATGCGAATTACTCGTTATGAGAGGTGTTCATTGGGAGAGGTTCCACTGTACTATATATACCTGTATAATAAATATTATTATGCAATCTCACATAGAGTGCATTGCCCGGAGATGCATTGACCAATCACAACAGAGTAATGTATTGATATTTGAACTGTGTTGCCCTGTGTCAGAAAAATGTTATGCTTGACGGTGTTTCAGTTTAAACGGTTTAGGTATTATGATGTGTGGCTTGTGGATTGAGCCGTGTGTGGCAAATTTCTTCTTTTATTAAATATTTTGATCGTAATTGCAGGGCTAATCTTCAGGGTTCATGATTTGGTCTCGCTATAAAAGTTACAATTCCAAGTCTGGCTGTAAAAACGTACGAAATTAAGTAACGTATTTTTTTTCTCGGATAAATTACATAATATATGTACCGAGGATGAGCGTAATTCGTAACTCAAGTCACTCATTTTTAGTACAAAAAAGACTAAACATTACATTGTAGCAATTTACCATTTTTAACCCTTTCGTTCCGGCTCAGTGGAATACAAATTATAATCTCAATACGGCGCAAATTTTTCTAAAAACTAGTATTTGAAGCATTAATGTACTTATCTGACCTATTTTTATATATCACATTGGTTATTGTATCTTTTAGCTATCATATGATGCATAAAATACTATTATATTTAACAAACGTTCATTATGTAACTCCATACATGTGGTGGCATTGACACATGTGGTTAACAGAAAAGTCACTCCTGTTACGAAACCTTATGATATTTATTTACATGCTTTACGATTTCCTGTAAACAATACATGTAGGTTGATCTTTATCATGACTGCACTTCGAATTTCCTACCGTAGATGTCACAATGAGTACTGAAATTAGCAAAACGATATATCACGTCAACTGATGTCAACGGTCGGGGAATCTTTGACGGCATATGCCGACAACCGATCCAAAAAAAGTTAAATATATGAACGTACCTGTTACACGTCATGCTTGTCGAGCATCATTATATTTTTAGTGGGCAGCACTCACAGCATCCCAGTGCATAAATCAATAGAGCTAGCTTTGCTATAATTGGTTGAAATTCTGCATCTCCCCCCGGTGCAGTCTAAAGTCTAGACAAGCCGAAGAGCGCAGTCTACAGTTGGTAGTTGAAGAGATTGTACGTATTTCGTGATGTTGCATAAAACCAGGCATCAAGAGAAAACACCATAAATATTCAAAAAATTCATTATTTAAGAAATTAAACTTAAGTCAGAAATGTACTGGTTAAAACTATTTAAAAACTGTATTATTAATCAAAAACTTTTAAAACATATAAAATAGTCTTATTCAGACAAAGATTTTTTTTAATACTAATGACTATTGATTAAATCAAATTTGTATCATTCGAAATTTATATTGTTCTGTGAATTTTAAAAGTGTGAATTATATTGCTTTTGAATTAAAGTGATCTTTTGTGCTCAAATTAATTCACGATTAATTGTGTGTGAGACAAAATGGCGTCGTTTTGCGTGCAAAAAATCATTACAACACTTACATAACTGACCAGTTTATTTAATAAATAAATCGCTAGCTTACAATAAACATTTTATAATAATTAAAAATAATTGAATAAATGTGAGCCTTTTGACTGAATTGAGCTTGTGGAAAATTGTGTATTTAACAAAATGGCGTCAGTTTTTTGTACGTGAAATATATTCTCACTATAAAATATACAACAACAAAAAGAGCTTTTTAATCAATAAATCGTTACAATAAAATTCATATTTAAATAGTTTTCTTCGGTAATTGATTACAA
>JAGTXR010000492.1:0-55564 GCA_022606575.1 Glossosoma conforme
ATCTAGCGTTCAACAGTGAAAGCTATTTCAAATTTGTATACTAGCGACATCTAGCGTTCAACAGTCAAAGTTATTTCAAATTTGTATACGAGCGACATCTACCGTTCAATAGTCAAAGCTTTTATAATTTTGTATACTAGCGACATCTACCGTTCAATAGTGAAAGCTTTTATAATTTTGTATACTAGCGACATCTACCGTTCAATAGTGAAAGCTTTTTTTCTAATTTGTATACTAGCGACATCTACCGTTCAATAGTCAAAGCTTTTATAATTTTGTATACTAGCGACATCTACCGTTCAATAGTGAAAGCTTTTTATAATTTTGTATACTAGCGACATCTACCGTTCAATAGTGAAAGCTTTTTTCTAATTTGTATACTAGCGACATCTACCGTTCAATAGTCAAAGCTTTTTCTAATTTGTATACTAGCGACATCTACCGTTCAATAGTGAAAGCTTTTATAATTTTGTATACTAGCGACATCTAGCGTTCAACAGTGAAAGCTTTTATAATTTTGTATACTAGCGACATCTACCGTTCAATAGTCAAAGCTTTTTCTAATTTGTATACTAGCGACATCTACCGTTCAATAGTGAAACCTTTTATAATTTGTATACTAGCGACATCTACCGTTCAATAGTGAAAGCTATTTCTAATTTGTATACTAGCGACATCTACCGTTCAATAGTGAAAGCTTTTTCTAATTTGTATACTAGCGACATCTAGCGTTCAACAGTGAAAGCTTTTTCTAATTTGTATATTAGCGACATCTACCGTTCTACAGTGAAAGCTTTTACTAATTTGTATACTAGCGACATCTAGCGTTCAACAGTGAAAGCTTTTATAATTTGTTTACTAGCAACCGATGTCAACGGTTGGGGAATCTTATGACGGCATATGCCGACAGCCGATGCGAAAGTGTTTAAGTACATGTTTTATATAATGATGGATTTATTTGTTGTATGAATAATGATGAATTCAAATCACATTGCGGTGACCCTTGTTGCAAGCCAAAGGTCGTGGGTTCGAACTCCGTCGGAGATTTAAAAAAAAGGTTTCTTAATCGATTTCTTAGCTCTTAAATACCCCCGGTCGGTTTCAATTTGATTCCTCACCCGTAAAATGCCAATCATAGCCTATTAATAATAATTTTAAAAAATAACATATTTTTTTTTATTTTTATGTAAACGCATGCAGGAGAGCACAACCGGTCAAGACCAGTGCACTCTATGACGCTCAGCCAGGGAGGCTGGACGCTGCAGGCGGGAAACGTGTGTTGTGTTCGTGTTTGTGTGTGGGTTGGGGAGATTGCAAGTGTATATTTATCTGTTTCTTGAAGAGATCCAGATTGTAGGAAGGAGGAAACACAGACGCTGGAAGAGCATTCCATAGCTTACCGGTGGCATTAAGGAAGGAACTTTGGAAGTTCGGCAAGTGTAAGACGAGTTTGTCGGCTGTGAGTGGGTGCAGGAGGAATTAGTTCTTTAAGTTCCGAAGAGCAGCGACCGTGGTAATAACGGTAGAAAAGACTAAGAGAACCAACCTTACGTCTGTGTTCCATTGATTGTAGATTAGACGTAAGGGTGTCATTGTTTATCAAACGAATTGCTCTTCTTTGAACTGAGTCAATTAAGTTTAGAAGGTATTTTGGGGCTCCAATCCAAAGGTGACTGCCGTATTCAAGGATAGGTCGGATTTGTCCTTTATATAGAAGAAGAAGTTGTTTATCGTTGAAATACCGACGTGATCTATATAATACACCTAGTTTTTTGGAAGCGAGACCAGCTTTACACTTAATTGACTCGTAATATTTGACATTATTCGATATTGATAATCCAAGCATGTTGATGGAG
Organism: Glossosoma conforme; assembly: GCA_022606575.1. Classification (NCBI taxonomy): domain Eukaryota; kingdom Metazoa; phylum Arthropoda; class Insecta; order Trichoptera; family Glossosomatidae; genus Glossosoma; species Glossosoma conforme. The sequence goes on from JAGTXR010000492.1 coordinate 1,857, forward strand.
CTTGCTTTCGGAAGAGAACAACCGTTGAAAGATACAGGATCCATAGCAGTCTTCTTGGTGAAGAAAGTACATGATTGGGTTTTTGAAATATTGAAACTGACGAGGTTTAGGTCGCCCCATCGTGAAACCCTTTCAAGAGACATGTTCATCTTCTCCACCAGAGATTCCCTAGCAGCAGATAGTTCCGAATGTTTCGGAGGTTTTTGGAAGATTATACTCTCATGGACAGTGCTGTCGTCGGCATAACAGTGAATGTTTGCGCATTGAAGCAAATCATTCACATGCAGAAGGAAAAGAGTGGGCGATAGCACAGAGCCCTGTGGAACTCCTGAGTTGATTTTATGGCAGGAAGAAGAAAAGCCATCTACGACAGTGATGATGCTTCGATCACTCAAGAAGTTTTCAATCCAGGAGCACAGGGAGGGAGTTAGTCCATAAGACGGTAATTTATTTACCAGACCACGATGCCAGACTCTATCGAACGTCTTGGAGATATCCAGGGCAACAGCTTGCGTTTCACCATAGCATTCGACAGATTTCCCCCAAACATGTGTGACATATGCCAAGAGATCGCCGCACGATCGACTACGGCGGAAGCCATATTGCCGATCGCACAGGAGATCATTCTTCTCTAAGTAGTTTAGAAGTTGGCTGTTAATTAAACGTTCCATCACTTTGGAAAGTAGTGATGTGATGGCTATTGGGCGATAGTTTGTGGGGTCACTTCGGTCTCCTTTTTTTGGAACTGGGTGAACAAGGGCTTTTTTCCATCCCTGGGGAACAATACCACATCTAAAGGACAATCTGAAAAGTTTGGTGAGCACAGGACTAAGTTCAGGAGCGCAATTTTTTAATACCACCGCTGGTATGCCATCTGGGCCACTGGCTTTGTTGGTTGCTAATTGGAGAAGTTCTCGACGTACGGCTTTGAGGCTGAATTTTAAAGCCCCATCTGCTTGCCACAGTGAGGAATGGATGGGGTTGGCCCCACTCATCGTCGAGTGTGGAATTGGAAGCAAACAGCGAACCAAGAAGTTCAGCCTTCTCTTTGGAGGCTAGAGCCAGTGAGCCATCGGCATTAGTCAGCGGTGGAAAAGAAGAAGTGCAAAAGTTGCTGCCAATAGAGTTAGCGAGAGACCAGAATGCTCTACTACCGGCAGGGCAAGAGGACAACTTGTTGCAAATTTGTACATTGAACTTGTCTTAACATTGAGTCATTAATGGTTTTCTTGCATTCTTTGGAGGCTAAATTGTATGCTGCACGACTTATGGGGTCGTTATTTTTTCGTAGTTTGTTGTATGCGGTATTCCTGCGTTTTACGGCCTCGGCACAGTCACGGTTAAACCAGCTTTTTAAGTTGGTGCCCATAGTTTTCGTGGAGTGAGGAATAAAACATTCCATTCCTTGGATGATTACATCCTCCACCAGATTGGCACATATTGAAGGGTCCTTATTTTTGAAGCAAAAATCTCCCCACGGGTATCCTCCGTAAAAACCACGTAATCCGTTCCAGTCAGCCAACCTATAGTGCCACACACGTCGATTGTTTTGTTCTTTTGGTGGCAATGGAGCACTGATTGTAGTTGTTTTCACAAGGCAGTGGTCGGAGTTGCCTAGTGGCGCTTCGACCTCCACCAAGTAATTATTTGGCTGAGAAGTAAGAAACAGGTCGAGTAGAGCTGGACGATGTGATGCGATGTCAGGTTTACGGGTGGGGTTCTGTACGAGCTGTGCAAGGTCATAGCAAGACGCAAATAATTCAGCACAATTGCCAGCGGAGATTGTCTCTCCCGACCCCAACCATGCAGTGTGGTGCACGTTGAAGTCGCCGAGAACAACAAATTCCGCTTGTGGGTAAGAAAGCAAGAGACCATCAATGGTCTCACCCAGATAGTCGAAGAGCTTAGATGTTTCTGCTTTGGACATGTTAGGGGATCTGTAGAGTCCTGCATAAATCCTTATTCTCTCGGGGTCGTTGACCCTGACCCACAACACTTGGAACTCAGCTCGTTCTACAGAGCGGATTCGGTTGTAGTTGATGTCAGACCTGATAAAGAGGCAAAGACCGGCTTTGTAATGAAAAGCACCTTCCAAAGTGTATTGCGGACAGTTGAGGTAACTATGGTCAGCAGGTGTGGCTATCTGTGTTTCTGTGAGGAAAAGGAGGTGAGGGCGGGAATTTTGTAGGTGGTGGTGTACTGCGTTGATGTTAGCGTGCAGCCCTCTGATGTTGCAGTAGTTGACAGAGGACCGGCACGTGGGGTTTGTGTTATGCTGTATGGACTCATTTCTATTTGTGTTCATTGTCATGTTTTTTTTTTTTTGTGTGTTTATGGAATTGGATAGGGTAAGAGGGTAGGAGTCGGCGAGATAAGCACACAGTCCTCGCGGCTCCGGGTCAGGCGTAGTGCAGTGGAGGGCAGCGAGGTGGAGGACCCCCAGTGCTCCGCGCACGCAAACAGTGGGACCCAATCCGGTCACTATCCGGCACACTGGATGCGGCGAGATTATACACCGGCTGGTGGGTCAGCCAACCTACGGTAGTTAGCCGCAGGTCGGGACCCTGTACTATCCGGCGGCGCGGCCAGCATCTAACCGCTTTACTGGCTCTCTCTCTCTCGGCTCCGTCCACCGCGACTAGCCCCGGAGCGGCGAGGCATCAGCGCTCATCTGACCGTCACCAACCTCTCCCCTATAACCCCGCGCCCGCACACGATACGCTCAGAGAAGATCAGCCGAAGCCGAGACTCCTACACACGACCTAAGTGCGAACGGTGGTGTCTTCCGGGGACGACGACTCCATAAATCGTCTACCACTACTGAACATCTTAGCCGCTACTTTGTAGACGTTGCCCAGGGTACACCAGCACAAGGTGCTATGCGTGGAGGTGTGTTCAGTGTGCAATCATTATTATGAGAATATACCCAAAAGAAAATTGGGCATGAAATGATTGCGAAAAAAAAAGATAAATAACTCCACAATTTTCTGACTTGTTTCCTTATACGTGATGATTTAGAAAGGCTAAATAGGTTTTTATGTTGATGGTGATAACGTACTTTGGTCGTTGCTGTCCGTAGTTTGGTTCTGAGCGGTGGTTCTAACAATGTTAGATATCGCTGCAGCAAGAACCAAACACAGAGCAATGCGCCACTCCATACTGAAATCAAACATTCAAATAATTAGCTGAGTTTGCCCTGAACTGAGCTGTCCAATCAGTGCCGGTTTTAGGGGGTGGTGAAGTGGGTCGGTGCCCCAGGGCGCCGAATAAGCTAGGGGCGCCGAGGGCAACCAATCATGCTTAGATTTTTTTAAATATAAACAATATGGGGCGCCAAAAAAATGACCTATGGCGGTAAAAGGTCTAAAGTCGGTACTGTGTTCAATTATCGTTAGATAAAATATCGATGTTACACAAATATCGAGGTTAACCACTAATGGTAGGCAACAAAGTATATCAGAGATAAATGAATAAATCATCAAATTTTATACGCATCAATTCATTCAGAAAAAATATTGGCAGACGCGTGATTCGAAACACGAGCCTTGCAACCTTTGCTTTATTCTTTTACATCGCGCTGTCCACTCGACTATTCCCCGCCTGAGTAGATATGCGAAAGTTGATGTATTTATAACCATTGTTACCATCGTATAACGATATATTTCTCTATAGTATATATTCAGAGTATGTATATTATTATTTTTATTATATAATATATATATATATATATATATATATATATATATATATATATATATATATATATATATATATGTATATATATATATATTTATATATATATATATATATGTATATATTATATATTAATAATTTACTCAATCGCTTATTTTCTACTAAATCATAGTTTTCAAAATTATCGGAAAACTTTTCAGACACAAAATTACACAGTAGTCATGGAAATATATATTTTTTTAATAAAATATTCTGAAACTGATATTGTGGCTTTTGGGTTTAGCCGTGTGTGGCGAATAACTCCTTTCCAATATTTCGACCACCATAGCAGGGGTCGTCTTCAGGGTTGATGACTTAGTTAACATTGAGAAGTCCCCTGCAATGGCGTCTGAGAAATAGTAGAAGAACGTAGGAGCCTATTCTCTGTCAGCCTCGTTAACCGCTCTTGTAGCCCCGACGATTTCCCTGATGAAGTTTAACAGCAAGGGACCGTCAGAACTAAGCAGCAATTCAGGAAAATCCTCCCAAGAAAAACTCCCAGGCGACAACACATGTTGTCGCGAATGCGTCTCCTGTTCTCATGGATGATGCACTCCACGAGAGAGTGTCTCACCGTCTGTTGCTTGCCCGGATCACATGGACATGCGTCGCAAGAAGAGAGGCCAAATCCTTTTAGGAAAGGTCGAAATATTGGAAAGGAGTAATTCGCCACACACGGCCAAATCCAAAAGCCTCATTATCAAATCTGGCCGTGAAAATCTAAGAAGCTATTAATACTGAAACTATTTATTTTATAAACATACTTTAATATGAAATAAAAAATTTCAATACATATTTATTACATAATCCTTATGAGAAGAAGATTTTATTTATTTGCAATAAAACATCATGAAAAAATACATTCAACTTGGAACCTATTTAATAGATTGACAAATGGACGGTTTACTCGTATTTCTTAACCCTTTGGATGTGGAACACAAATTATACTGTCAATTATAAAACTAGTATTTGAAGCATAAATATACTTATCTGGTCTATTTTCATATATCACATTGGTTCTTGTATCATTTAGCTATCAGATGATGAATAAAAAACTATTCTAAGAAAGTAGCAAAAAGATATATCATGTCAACCAATGTCAACGGTCGGGGAATCTTACACGGCATATATCGGCTACCGATGTGAAAAGGTTAATAGATTGACAAATGGATGGTATACAAGTACATATTTCTTAAGAGTCAATATTTGAGCCATAGTAATTATAACTTAACTTAACTTGCTTTCGTGAGAATGTAGGGTTATCCAACTAATTATTAACAGCAAAAGACTATCATAAAATGCCAAGAATAACACACATTGCTTTGCTTTTTGAACATTCTCTAGAAATAAATATCACAAATTTGCTAACAGATTCACTGTGAGAGCAATTATTTAAATGATTTACCTTGCTCCGCTTGTTGTGTTATGACGACTGATTTTTTTAAATATTTCCCGTATGTTTTTTGGCCTCCTGTTGACCCGTACAGATAGTGACTATTCTCAGAAACTTGTTTTTTTTCTCATCAATGTATTACAAACTCATACAACCAATACATATAACCTGCTGTACAAGTTTGCACAGTAAACGGCAACCATTTGATGTAATTTCGTAGAACGATAAAATCCAAAAGGTTAGTGCGCTATACTATGTGATGAAAGTATAAAAAATATTTTCAATACAGTTCTTCTTCTTTATCCTAGCCATTTCCCATCATCTGCGGTCGGCTCTCCTTGTGAACATTCGCGATGTCTGTCTGTCCTGCGTTGCATTATCGGTCAAACCCAAGGTTTTCATATCCTTGTTTACAGTTGCAGTCCAGGTTGCCTGTGGTCTTCCAGGACTTCTTCTCAGCGTGGGTGTGTTGAGGGCTCTCTTCGCCATGTGGTCCTCATCTCTCCGTGTCACATGCCCATACCATCTTAGGCGGTTTTCCCTTATATTTTCAGGTATAGGGGCCATCCGAAATGATCCTCGAATATGCTCATTTCGAACTCTGTCCACTCTAGTGACACCGCCCGCCCACCTCAGCATCTTCATCTCTGCCACATGAATCATATCCTAGTCACGTTTCAGTGGGGTCCAACACTCCGATCCGTAGAGCATAGCTGGCCTTACAGCAGTTTTGTGATTTTACCTTTGATCCTAACTGGAATCTTGCTGTCACACAAAACTTCAGAGAGAGAACTTCATTTCAGCCATCCTGTGTTTATTCTATGCTCCACGTGTGTATGCATTTTCAATACAGTTATTCAATTTAATTTATTTCTTTCAGAAACCTTACAAGTACAAATATATTTAATACGATCCTGAAATAAGATAGAATACAAGAGAAACAATTAGGTATTTACTATTATTAACAACAATTATTAAAAAATCCCGAAGCTCGCTAAACAGAAGACTCCACGAAATTAGTTTGATAAATAAATTCGTGGAGCTCATGTCAAAGCTGGGCTTCTTTCAAGTGGAATGTATCGATATTTGAGGCGATATGGTTGAACAGTCTCATCACTCTCTCAAGAAGCATAGTCTCTGGCAGGTTAGTATTACCTCTAGGAAGTACAAACAATCTGTGCCTTCTTATCCTTAAATAATTGTCAGGTTCAAACAAACCGATTTCCAACAAATTATCAGGATTTCTGAACACGACGCGCACTAGCCGAAAGAAATGCATACTCAAGCACACATCTCTTCTAGTTCTCAACTCATTGTATTCGAACATACCCTGTATAAAGTTAGATGGCTCTTTCCCATAAAAAAGGTCACTCAACGTGCCAATATGTGGAATATATCAATATTAGAGATATATATAGTTGAACAGTCTGTTCACTCCCCAAGAGGCATAGTCTCTGGCAGGTTATTATTACTTCTAGGAAGAACAAATATTATTTAATTCACACACCGCGTTCAGCACGCGAGCCAAATGTTTCGCACTTATGAAATATTTCGCAATTATCATTGAAACATAGTGATGTAAAATTTCAATCGAGTTTTGAATTGAAAATATTTTTCTTCTTCTTCATCGCATTATTCACAACTCTTTTAAGGATTTTTATGTATAGTATATGTATATTTAATTGCTTATAATATTGTAATATAGTCAATGATCTATAAAAGTAGATTAGAATATTGAAATAATAAAATAATATTCTAATAAATAATTAAAAATATCCATATGATAATGTCACCTTGAGACAATATCAAGAAGGTAAAATTATTCATCAGTAACACGTACATAACGTACTTACCAGAAGTTATTCTCATCTATTTGATCTATAGTTTCGGTTCGAGACCCGAGTGGTACTTACTAAAATAAATAGACTATCGGAAATAATAATATTAAGCTTGTGAATAAATGCATTCTGATTGAATAATAAGAAAATAAAAAATATACATACTTTGAATATATACTATAGCGACATCTATCATACGATGATAACTTATATAGAAGATCAGAGACGAGTCATCTCAGGTGGAAGAAATTGGCCGGTGGCCGAGCGGTATAATTACCTGGGCAAAATGGTTGGTTCCAAAGGTCCGTGGTTCGCATCCCGCTCCCGCCGATATTTTTTCTGAATGATTTGACTCGTTTAAGGATTTTTATGTATAGTATATGTATATTTAATTGCTTCAAATAAAACTATTCCATCACGCAACATTCCTACAGAGTAGTTATGCAGAGTTGGCTTGAAATAAAATCTTCTACCTTCCAGATAAGTACACCCGTGCTCGTAGCCATCCATTGTTTTTGATCCCAGTTGAAACTTGTAGAGCTTCGAGTATTCAATTTAGTACAATGGCATTGGCGCTCCTAAATAGCCCACCAGCACACCTCGATCCTTTTCTTACATCATTTTCCTCTTTAGTCGATGGTATTGTTCTCCTAGATCTCTGTGATCTTTGACACGTGTCATCTTCTTCTTCTTTTATGTTTTTTTATCTTTTGTATGTATTGTATGTTTATGTATACTCTATGTTTCATATTCTTTATTATGATATGTACCTTGGAACTGCGGTTCTGTTTAATAAACAAATAGGATTAAATTAGCAATATACAGTAGGGCCCCGCTTAAGGCGGGGGATACGTTCCACATTTACCTCATCTAAACCGGTTTCGCTAATTCCACTATTTCTTCCACTATTTCAACCATATCGACAGTGTCGAATGTCTTCGCTCTTACTTAAAGCTAGCTGCGCACAATTTCGGGAAATCCCCGAGTTGAAATAAAAGAGCGATAAACCGAAACAGCGCTAAACGAGACAGCGTTAAGCTGGGCCTCACCGTACTTCCAATTACACAAAAAATAAAACGCGTTCAGTAAAACAATGCAAAAAATAACAGTTTTATAATTTATTTAATTCATTTTTTTTTTAATATAAATTACAAACATTTTTTTTATAATTTTGTATTTTAATCATCATCACAATCAGCTCTCGCCTGAACATGAGTCTCCATCGTTCTCGCTCCTCCGCCTTATCGTCAAGGTTTATCTGGCAGATATCTGAACACCACAGATCTCTGACGATGATGAGAGGCGAGACTGACAGCTTTCAAAACTCTGTGTATCTCCCTCACGATGTTCAATTCAGTGCTTCTCAATTGTTCTCGAACTTCCTCTGCAAACAAAAATATATATTAACATCCTCCCCTCTCTCAAAAGGTTGTTATTCCGTCGCGTGGTGGCAGCATCAGGAGCAGATTGATAACACATACTTTTTCAGAAGCACATTGACATATAAACTTTACAAGCTTCCGGCCTAGGCGGAACGACATGCCGGCCGGCCGTACGTGGCGATGTGTGTGGCGATGTATATAACTAACACACAAGTGAGCGAACTTGTCCAAGATGCCAAAATGACGACACATATGACGTATGACAAGCGATGACACGTATGACAAGCGAACAGAAATAAGAGACGAAATATTGTAAATCGAGTATTCGGTATAAGTCCGCAAGGGCTACATATGCTGATGTCAATATATTAAAAAAAAAAAAAAAAAAGTCTATTTTGCAGGAGGTTTTTTGTTGGTTTGCCAGTTCTAACGCGCCACTCAACACTTTTCTTCCCATCAACCGTCGTTTCTTCGACAGATATGTCACATTGTCACTTGAGTGTGTCTATTCGCTGAGCAGCCTCCACTCTTGAGTTCTTTTTCGGATATCCTGGTTTCAAATTTTAACTTTTAGAGACACTCCGAGCATGAATCTCTCCACGGTACATCGGGTGACGTTTATTTTATGCGTAAGACCTGAGGTTAGATTCCACGACTCTACTAATACTTGGAGAATGCATTGATTAAACGCCTTCGTTTTAAGACATTGCTGAAATTTGGCTTTAAAAATATAGTTAAGATTGCGAAATGCTGTCCTTCCAAGTTGTATAGCCTGTCGATAAACAATTTATTCAGTATTTACTACACAGCTAAGTTAACCACCATAGGACGCGAATCGAAGCCTGGGTGAATTGTTGCCTGCTTATCCCGGTTCTTAGGACCAAAATGTTCAGGCCACAAGAGTCAACAGGATAATTTTCAAATATTTTCAATGTTTTGAGCATTCACTTTGAGATCCATAATAAATTATAAATATTTATTTATTTATTTACCTTGTTTTCACATGGATCACGTAACAAAAGTTCTCTATTAGGAGACTGCAGTTTCGACTAACTCGTAGTCTTTCTCAATCCTTCTCTAGTTAAGAGATAACTGAGCTACGTTGTACTTATAAGTGGTATATAGAGAAGGATTGAGAAAGACTACGAGTTAGTCGAAACTGCAGTCTCCTAATAGAGAACTTTTGTTACGTGATCCATGTGAAAACAAGGTAAATAAATAAATAACATTTATAATTTTCAAATCATTGAAAAAAAAAAAACCATTTGAGGTTCAGTGCCGGCTTTAGACCCTGTGGCGCCCTAGGGCATTTTTTCATGACGATCTATATTGTTTTGATATCAGCTTGATATAGCTCTTTTAGGCCGATGCTGAAAGCCTCGAAAACCGATCTTTCGTCTCGCCTGACATGCACATCTAATAATATTCGTTTTAATAATACAAAATTACAAGGCGTTTGCATACGCCATTTTATTTGTTATGACAGTTGCTCCACTTCATGTTGGTGCAACTGTCATCGTTAATTTGGCGCTGCTTGTCACAGTGTTCCGGGCAGTCGTCAGTCAAGCCCCGTTCGATCGAGACGGAATTAATGTCATGTTACGATCGAACGGGGGATTCAGTCTTTATCAGAAATAAATGCGAATTGTGCTTCAAAAACAAGTTCTTTTGCTTGGTAATCTGCTCCTGCATCCTTCATCCACGCAGCCACGTAAAGAACCCGCCACTTGTCGTCTTTTTAAAGACGGGGGGTTAACCTCAGGGGGACCCTCAGCGCCCTTAGTTTATTCGACGACCTGGGGCAACGTCTCACTTCGCCACCCCCTACAACAGGCACTGTTGGATTTGATATCAGTGTTAGCAAGACTCTTACTTGCATGGCAGACTCCGCGTAGTTCCCTCGTGATAGTCGCATTAGCCGTGGCCTTGATCTGGTCGGTAGTGATGCTGCACATGGCATGTTCCACCTCCTCTGGCGCTTCCAGCGACTGTTCTGCTGTTCCACCTAAGACCAAAAGAAAACCACGTAAGCATGTGTCGTTACAACCATTCAAATTTAATTTTTAATTTAAGAACTGTCAACTTATAAAATTTATTCCTGAATGCCACCTTGAAAGGAATGCTCTACCTCGTCTCACACTTGCCGAATATTCATACACGGTTAATGTGTGTCGACAAAGAACTGGCAGGTTCTAAAGTTCCTTACTAAATATGTACCTTAGCTCTACCAGCGTTGTTTCTTCCTTGATATTTTAATCGATTTCTGAGCTCTAATATACCCCCGGTTGGTGTGAATTTGATCCCTCGCCCATAAAATGACAGTCATAGCCCATTAATCTAATTTGGTGGTAAACGAAAGTCGTCCCGTGAAGACCATCCATTCATAGTAAATTCCTGTAATAATAAAGGATGATGCGTGAATCTCGGGCTGTAGTCTATGACGTTGGCGGATCAAAGCTCCATATGCAGCGTTTAGCCATATGCACCATGGTGAGCGTCATAGAATTCCGCAGATGAGACTTCAGAATTACTATCACCATCTGTCGGCATTCTCCTGTATGTGTTTACATTAAAAAAAACACACAAACACAACACACGTTTCCGCCATGCAGCGATCAGGCGTCCATTTCTACTATAACGTCATATTTCATAATTATTCAGCAACTCTTAATTGAATGACTGTTTAGGTAGATGCTCCCTAGTCGTGAACTATATGGTCCGAAAAGAGGTGGCTCGACCCGAAACAAGGAAGTCATCCATCCACGTACGGTGCGCGCCCAATGTTGCGTAACTCGGTATTTCAACATACCATGGTTGTTGGTCGCGTCTGGCACACATTTGGTCCACAATATATTCGGGCATTTTTCAATTTATCGCATCACTTGATGAGGCCATTGAAATTTTGATGGGCCTAATATATCTTCTAAATAAAATGTTAATAGTTTTTTATGCTCTACTAAGCAGCGACGTCCAACTTGGCATCTGTTGCCCTTCAAGGTATTCACTATCAGGAAAAAATCACCGCAGGAGATCATAAATCATCATCATTATAATGTTTGTTCCGTAACTGAAGTATATAATCGTCACGAACTGCCGCTGCAAATCCCTGTCCAACCGCATTGGTCTTTGTCTCATTCCATGTCATCTCTCCCTTCCGCAGCTCCGCTGAGTACACTTTATGTATAGTTGTTCTTCCTAGAGGTAATACTAGCCTGCCAGAGAATATGCCTCTTAGGAGATTAATCAGACTGTTCAACAATCGCCTCGAATATTGATATATTCCAATTGAGAAAAGTCCAGTTTCGACATGAGCTCCACGAATTTATTTATCAATTATTGTTGACAATAGTGAATACCTAAATGTTTCTCTTGTATATAATAATAAACAAGATATAATTTCAGTGTCGTATTAAAAATATACATATGTATTTGTAATGTTTCTGAGAGAAATAAATAAAATTTAAAAATTTAATAGTTCTCGACGACCTTGCAAGATGATGCGAGACCGGGGGCTTAAAGAGAAGGCTGGTACAGTTTGTGCTCTCCTGCGGCTTTCGAATTATGGAAGGCTGCCTTGTCCACTCTCTCACTTTAACATTCCTCACAAAGTCAAACCATAGTATCCCCAGCATTCTACGCAGGCTAGGCTATACGGGTGTTATCGGGTTTTAGTGAAATGCCGAGATTCACAGCCGTATAGAGATGATGATAATAATAATAACCTAGTAAGAACCATCTCAGAGAGGCGAGCCCGATGGATCGGTCACATCATGCGCCACGATGGTCTTTTTCACGTCATTGTGGAAGGGATGGTTGAGGGTAGAAACTGTAGAGGGCGCCTTAGACGCGAGTATTTGCAGCAAGTGTTCGAGGACATGAGTTGTAGCTCTTATGCTGAGCTGAAGAGGAATGCAGAGCACCGAGAGGAGTGGAGATGCTTGATTTTGTTGCTGCAAACCAATCCACCGGATTGATACTACGAAGAAGAAGTTGCAAGCTGTCGTAGATGTTCTTTAAATCTGCTGTGGAGTATTTTATGATGACAGCGTCATCAGCGTACTCTAGATCGCGGACATTGAGAGAGTCTCTTATAGCCACTACTCAATTTGGTAGTATTTACTTGCGGAGGACTGAATTCATGAAGAAAGTAAAGAAAAACAGTGAAGTTATGTCTAAATATAATGGAAAATGCTGACTTTAGTAAGTGTGAGTAATAGTGTTGTGAAGAGGATGATCGTATTGAATGATCACGGAATGAATGGAAGTTTTTATTATACACGTAAATGGTGGGAATCGGGTCAGAATATGCAGCTGTATTGTCAGTTTTGACAATGTTCCAAATACTGATTGAAACAATTTACCAATTGAAGGTCAATCGTGGACATTAACAGAAACTATAGTAAGTAAAGTACTATAAAAAATAGTACTCTTATTCTTTCACATCCGTTGCCTAGCTGGACCATATGGTTGCCACAAATAGTTACCAAACATTTATATTTGCGTGACGAGCGGCTTGGCCGTCTATAAGACACATATTCATTAATCAAAATGTCGAAAATATATTAATATGAAAAATGAGTAATGTTTCATTGACGCAGTTATACTCGATCAAAACAAAGTGCCGACTATACAGCGCTTGTATCATCTCTTTTTCTTCGCAGCACAATCCTGTCCAGTTAGAAGATCCACTGCAAAACACGTCGTCGCAATCCTTCTGGATATCTCCGGGACATTTGACTCGGCATAGTGGCCGCTGATTCTCGCCAAACTAAAGTTACACGGAATTTCCTCTAATCTTTACATGTACAGTCGTATTTTTCAGGTAGACGTGACCTGTTCGACGCCAGATCACTTTGATCAAAAGGGAGGTCTCTAAAGGATGCTCACAGGGGCTTTAGTCCACTGTTGGTTTAGTCACTTAGCTGTCACGCGAGAGCTCCAATTCGAACCCCGCGAAACGTATTTTTTTTAAGTAATCTATCAATTAAAAGGCCATTTACTCACAAATATAACATTCCTACTCTCCGGTATTAGATACTGATACTTTGGCCGTTAAGCACCTGTCTCAGCATATTAATCAAAATTGGTGACAGACGAAATCCACCCGATAAAATATACATAATTTTATGAATTACTTACCTAATCTGTAGTACAGAGGAATGCCTTTTGAAACTTGTACCGAAAATGGCATCCAAAAAAACAGGCACCAAAGTATTACGGGCATCATTTTAACTGTGTTTTATATTATTTATAATTATCAAATGAGGTATATTTTTTTGAAAGTTAAAAAGAAAAACTTTGCACTGAAAGTATCTGTAAATTTAAAGTTACAATAAGCAGTGACTGTCAAATAAACATTGACAAAAGCTACATATACATACAAAAAAAATCAATAAAACGTTGATTATATATATAATTTTAAAGATGGTCTCCAGGGAGGCCGAAACATGTAATCATTTCAAATAAATATGAATCAAAACTAAATATTTTTAATTTATATTTTTTTTAATTAAAATTAATTTAAAATTATAATTATGCAGTTTCACCAAGTATTGTCAGTTGATAACCTTAATGTTATTGATTATATATACATATATATATATTTCTATAATCTTGCAAATGTATTTATAAATACACATATTTAAATTTTCTTTGTTAAAAATGGAACATTTTTTTGTATTATTTAAAATTTTCTAAATTGTATATTTTTAATTTATTTATTTGTTTTAACTTTAAATTGTCTATACGTGTTTGTTAAGGGCTTTTACGGCGAACGTGATTCGTCAATGGAAGGATGATTTGTACTGACCACATACTAGGATTAATTCGACAGCCAGGTTAAATATAATGGACTATAAATACTTGCGGATGCAGATGTAGGGCATTTGGTACAGTGGTATAGCGCACGACTGTCTTGCTTAATGTTTTTTTTTTTTTTTTTATGTAATCGCATGCAGGAGAGCACAGCCGGTCAAGACCAGTGCACTCTATGACGCTCAGCCAGGGAGGCTGGACGTCTGTTGTGTTCGTGCTTGTGTGCGGGTTGGGGAGATTGCAAGTGTATATTTATCTGTTTCTTGAAGTGATCCAGATTGTAGGAAGGAGGAAACACAGACGCTGTTAGATCATTCCAAAGCTTACCAGTATTAATAGAGTCTATTACTCGATTTTAAATTTCATGATTATTGTCTGAAGGGTGCTTTTTTTTTAATGTAATCGCATGCAGGAGAGCACACCCGGTCAAGACCGGTGCCGCTCATGACGCTCAGCCAGGAAGGCTGGACGCTGCATGCAGGAAACGTGTCTGTTTCTTTAAGAGATCTTAATTGTAGGAAGGAGGAAACACAGACGCTGGAAGAGCATGCCATAGCTTACCTGTGGCATTAAGGAAGAAACTTTGGAAGCAGCCAGTTCTTGATCGACACACATTAACCGTGCATGGATTTTCGGCAAGTGTAAGACGAGTTTGTCGGTTGTGGATGGGTGCAGAAGGAATAAGTTCTTTAAGTTCCGAAGAGCAGCGACCGTGATAATAACGGTAGAAAATACTAAGTGAACCAATCTTACGCCTGTGTTCCATTGATTGCAGGTTAGACGTAAGAGTGTCATTGTTAATCAAACGAATTGCTCTTTTTTGAACTGATTCAATTAAGTTTAGAAGGTATTTTGGAGCTCCAATCCAAAGGTGACTGCCGTATTCATATATAGATTAGGATAGGTCGGATTTGTCCTTTATATGGAAGAAGAAATTGTTTATAGTTGAAATACCTCAGTGATCTGTATAATACACCTAGTTTTTTGGAAGCGAGACCGGCTTTACACTTAATTGACTCGTAATATTTGACATTATTCGAGATTGATAATCCAAGAGTGTTGATGGAGCTTAGGTCTAGGATAGGTCGGATTTGTCCTTTATATAGAAGAAGAAGTTGTCTATCGTTGAAGTACCGACGTGATCTATATATTGACTATAGCTTGATCTATAGCTTGAAGCACTTTAGATTATTTTTCGTTCGAATCTGTTTCATGCGAATACTTGTAGAATATCCTATGAGAGTTCTCACACATGACACAAATCAATTGCAGTCAACCCTTCTATAACACACGTAACTCATGTTTGTGTTAGCAACGTGGGAGCCTTTTGAAAGAAATATAGTAAAATATTTATTTTTTCAATGTTTTCAACATTCACTTTGAGATCCATTATAAATTATAAATATTTCTTTATTTACCTTTACATGGATCGCGTAAGATAACTTCTCGATTAGGAGACTGCAGTCTCGACTAACTCGTAGCCTTTCTCAATCCATCACATGTTAAGATATAACTGAGCTGCGATATTATTATAAGTGGTCAAACCCCTCTTGTCTCCCTCTCTTATCATTCCCTTATAGACACACACCCCTACCCCCTCTCCTACATAAAAATGGGTTTGACCGCTTATAAAGTACTATCGCAGCTTAGTTATCTCTTAACAAGTGGTGGATTGAGAAAGGCTGCGAGCTAGTCGAAAGTCTTATCTTACGTGATCCATGTAAAAACAAGGTAAATAAATGTATATTTATAATATTAAATTTGTTTCTACTGTACAAATCAGGCGTTGGAAAATAGAAATGCTCTCAACCCTCCTATAAGGAACGCTTTTTTTAATTGTAAAGGACATTTTATCAGAAGTGTTTATGGAGATTTCTTATATACTATAATGGTCCCTTCTATTTTGTAATTTTAGGCTGAACCGTCTTTTGGTATATACTGAATGGTGCAGGTCAAATAAGCATCGATTCTCGTACGATCACCGAAGTTAAGGAACATCGGGCGCGGACTAAAACACGAATGAGCCACCGCCTGTTGCTTACCGCGTGTCGCTGGTCGGGTCGAGCCGCTCTCTAAAACCAAAAAGCACAGACCTCGGGAGCCATTAAAAATTAATAACAAATTACCCAAAAATATGCCTCGGATACCACGGCTGCCATATCTTCAAGTCTTCGGTATTCTGTCCTGGAGATCGTCGGGAACCATTTATGTTCCCTGGTCACGGAATGATCAATATACAGTGGTAACTAACAGAACTGCGCGGCAGAAATTTGTGGTGAATATATGCTCCACATGTGGGCTAGGCAGCGCAGAAGCGATACGAAGAGACGGCAGCTGACTTATTTATCCGTGAATTTTTTATTTTTATGTAAACACATACAGGAGAATACTAACAGATGGTGATAGTGATGCTGAACTCTCATCTCTGGATTCTATGACGCTTACATACATGTTACATATAATTAAGCGCTGCATGTGGAGTGTTGATCCGCAACGTCATAGACTACACCCCGAGATTCACGCATCATCCTTATTATTACATGAATTTACTATGAATTGGTGGTCTTCACGGTGCGACTTTCGTCACCAATTTTGATTAATAGGCTATGACTGGCGTTTTACAGGCAAGGGATCAAATTCACACCAACCGAAATCGTAGATAAAATTTCTTGGAGTTAAGAAATCGATTATTTTTTTAATCTCCGTCGAGGATCGAACCCACGACCTTTGGCTTGCCAAGCAAACGCTTTGACCATTGAGCTATACCTGCTAGCAGTTATTTATGGATTACGGATGATAATCCCGACATTCTCTACACCTTTCGTTCCTAAAAAGTGGCTCAACCCGACCAGCGCCACGCGGTCAGCAACAGACAGTGACCCATTCAAATTTATCAACTTCGTTGATCTATCGAGAACCGCGCTAACGATGTACCATTGACGTTAATGTTTGTTAATTTAAGCAATTTAACATATTTACTTCATAACTTTTAGCTTGCCGGAGGGTATAGCTTAGTGGTTAAAGCATTTGCTTATCAAATCGAAGTTTGTGGGCTCGATTCCAGACGGCGAGTTAATTTTTTTTTTATCTATTTCGACGCTCTATAAATACCCCCGGTTGGTGTGATTATGATCCCTTACCCGTAAAATACCTGTCATAGTCTATTATTAAAAAACGGTGGTAGACGAAAGTCGTACGGGAAACACCACCCATTCATAGTGAGTTCCTGTAATACACGAAATTGAATGATGCGAGAATGTCACGCTGTAGTCTATGACGTTGGTGAATCAACACTCCACATGCAGCGCTAGCCATTTGTAGCATGCTAAGCGTTATAAAATCTATGGATGAGATTTTGGCTTCATTTTCACCAGTTTCGATTATTATCCTTGACATCAACATGATGTAGCCATTGCTGACTGGCACCGAAAACCTCGATATACAGTCTATCGTCTCTTATTTCTGTTCGCTTGTCATACATTTATGTGTCGCCATATTTATTTATTTATTTATTTATAAACAGAATCGAAATACCAATTTTTACAAATATTTAGAAACAGAGTAAACATAAATATACAATAAATAGAGAAAATAATAAAAAATAAAAATAACACAAAAGAAGAAGAATACGACACGTGTCAAAGATTTTAGAGATCTAGGAGAACAATACCATCGACAAAGTGGAAAAGGATGTAAGAAAAGGATCGAGGTGTGCTGGTAGGCCATTTAGGAGCGACATTGCCGTTGTACCAAATTGAGTGCTTGAAGCTCCACAAGCATCAACTGGGATCAAAAACAATGGATGGCTACGAGCACGAGTGTACCTATCTGGAACATAGAAGTTAAAACATTCAAGAATCCCAGGGTTGTAAATTGAACCGCGAAGAACAAGGAATGAATGTTTGAGTGCAGCAATTTTCCTCCGTGACTCTAGCGAATGGAAAGAAAGCATCCCTAGAAGAAAAAGAGTTGGGTAATGTTCGGAGTTAAATGAATTGAATGGATAGTTACCGTAAATATAAAAAAATATTGGCATCTTGGATAAGTCCGCACACTTGTGTGTTAGTCATATACATCGCCACTTACAGCGCTGGTGACCGAACACGGGCCACACGGGTCAGTGTTGTGCTGACGGCCGAGAAGGTCGCAGTACGGCCGGCCGGCATGTCATTCCGCCTAGACCGGAAGCTTGAAAAAATATCATAAATATATTTCAATGTGCTTCTGAAAAAGTCTGTGTTATCAATCTGCTCCTGATCCTGCCATCACGCGACTGAATAACACCTTTTTGAAAGAGAGCAGGATGTTATCCTGTATAAGATTACATAAGAAAAACTGCAGAACATGGTCACCACTGATTGCCGCCTCACAGTTCTGCCAGCTTTGCCGGCGGTCATAGCTCAATGGTCAAAGCGTTTGCTTTGCAAGCCAAAGGTCGTGGGTTCGATCCCCGACGGAGATTAAAAAAAAAAAAATACTTTTAATCGATTTCTGAGCTTTAAAATAAGGTTGGCGTGAATTTGATCCATCACCCGTAAGATGTCAGTCATAGCCTATTAATTAAAATTGCTGGTAGACGAAAGTCGTCCCGTGAAGACCACACATTCATAGTAAATTCATGTAATAATAAAGGATGATGCGTGAATCTCGGGCCGTAGTCTATGACGTTGTCGGATCAACACTCCACATGCAGCGTTCAGCCATATACACCATGGTAAGCGTCATAGAATTCCGCAGATGTGACTTCAGAATTACACTATCACCATGTGTTGGTATTTTCCTGTATGTGTTTACATAAAAAAAAAGATATACCACTGAACATCCGCCCTCAAACACATAAAAGATGGTGTGACAGCTGGGTATCCGTGCAGCAGGAACAGGCTACAAGTAAAAACGAAACGCTGTCTAGATTCTAAAGAAAGCAAAAGAAGAACACCTAAAATGTTTCCAGGCTCAAAATGAAATAATATTAAACACAGATGTGAGACTTCAGAATTACTGTCACCATCTGTCGGCATTCTCCTGTATGTGTTTAAATAAAAATAAAAAAATTAAAAGCTGCCGTTGTTAGCAACTTCTATAAAAGGTTGATATCACTGATGTACGTCACACTTCTTGGCAAATTCAGTCATTATTCGCTTGACCGCGCACTCGGGTTGAATGGCTTCGTGGACCATGCGTAAAATACCGAAACGAAATTCAAGGTTGATGGATCACTTAAGAAAATCATCACTCTCCAAGCCCGCTCCCTAGCTGGAGCCACGAACTACCGACAAACGGCTCCGAGAATAACCAGAATGGAACACAAGTAAATAACCCTTTCGTTACGGCTCGGTGGACTACAAATTATACTGTCAATACGAATTATAATTTTTTTGCTTAAAACTAGTATTTGAAGCATATATTTACTTATCTGACCTATTTTCATGCATCACATTGGTTCTTCTATCCTGACCTTCTATCTGATGTCTGCTTTTTGTAGAATCCATTAACGAACCTTACCATTTCCTTATCGATTCGCACGTATTTAGTGTTACCAAAGAAGGCAATTCGAGACTCGCTGTAGTATACTAATTTCGCAGCCTTAGACTGAGGTCTATTTGACATCTAACTGATGCACTAAGAATCACGCGAAGGCCTTCAGCCACTCTCTAACAAGTATCTTTTTGCGTGCTTCCAGTAACGGGTCCCCATCTGGGTCTCCAAAAACAAGACGGGACAGGGAGGGTTTTTACCAAGCGGTTCTTCTATCCTTTAGCTATCAGATGATGCATAAAAAACTATTATATTTAACAAACGTTCATTATGTAACTCCATACATGTGGTGGCATTGACACATGTGGTTTACAGAAAAATCGCTCCTGTGACGAAACCTCACGATATTTACTTACATGCTTTACAGATTCCTGTAAAGAATACATGTAGGTTGATAAAGTGAATGACTGCACTTACAACTTCCTACCGTAGATGTCACAATGAGTACTGAAAGTAGCAAAACGATATATCAAAACTGCTGATGTCAAGGTTCGGGGAATCTTTGACGGCATATGCCGACAACCGATGCGAAAGCGCTGAAGGAGTAACAATTATTTGTACAAAAACTAGGTCTGTTTTTCTTTGTTCAGTAACTCATTCAAGGTTTTGGCAGTCTTCTTCTTCGTAGTACCAATCCAGTGGATTGGTTTGCAGCAACAGAATCTTGCATCTCAATCTCCATTCCTCTCGGTCCTCCGCAACCCTTTTCAGCTCAGCATAAGCGCTACAATTTATGTCCTCGAATACTTGCTGCAAACACTCCCGTCTAGGGCGCCCTCTACAGCTTCTACCCTCCACCATCCCCTCCACAGTGTCGTGAAGAAGACCATCGTGGCGCATGATGTGACCGATCCATCGGGCTCGCCTCTCTGAGATGGTTCTTATTAGGTGCTTATCTTCCTTGATTGTTTTGGCAGCATGTTAAATCAATTGACAGTATCCACTGTGTCAGTATGAATGTGGTCAGTTAAAATATTAAAATTTCAGTAATATATTAAATATAGGTAAAAACTAATGTGAAATGAAAGAATAAATATTAAAAATGATGATAAATACTCATAAATTGGAAACATAACCTTACCTAACCTAACCTATTATTTTAACCTAACCTATTATTTAACCTAACCTATTATTTTTCTACCGCCAAATGATTATTTTTTACTTAACTTTTTAGGTATTTATTGCTGACCGTTTGATAAATAATTAATGCCCATTAATTTAATCAAATACAGCTGCCTATTCTTCAAGCTCCCTGGCTCGTGCCTTCCTGGTAGGCCGTCGAAAACTATATATAGAATGTAATGTGAGGCAGAGCTGACATGTCATAAAGCTTGTACCAAGGCGGTTTGCATAGGTGATGTCCACATGCTCCAATTAGGAGAGTGGATATGGAAATGTTAATGATAGTGTATTTATATAAAAAACTATTTATAAAAAAACATATCATTAAGTAATATAGAAGGTATACAAGTTGGATTGAGCCGCTCCTTATGAGAAAATTTTCCAGGCCTCGAAAGCGTCGGTCTAATGATGTGATCTTCTTAAAAATCAATATTAACAAATCACTGAAAAATATGCCTCTCGGATAAAGATGGTGTATCTTCAAAACTTCGGGCTCCTGTCCTGGTGGTAATTTGCGTACGAAGAAAATATATTTTATGTCTTGGGACAAGGCATGGACAATTCTTCTACTGTACTTTATTTTGGGAAATACTTATTTTGCTAACAAACATAAAATTTAAATGCATACAATTGAAATATTGATCGAGAAAAACGATCAAAGTTTTCCCAATTTAAAAATAATAATTATAACAAGCGAGAAAAAGTTTATATTTCAAATTTTATTTATTTTTTACAAAAAATGCTCGTTTAAATTTTTTATATTCATGTGTTCAAATAAAATTAAATATGACCCTCACTGAAAAGGTTCTTTGAATTATGGTCGAACGTAAAAACAACACATATGGTGTGTGATCGGCCACTAACGTTTGAAAAAACAACACAAGATGTGTACAGTCGGCCACTAAGCGTTGGCGGAACGATCACACACATGTTGCGTGACCCGCCTTTAACGTTCGGCCTAGCAATAATACACGTGTTGTGTTATCGGACTGAATAGTGTTAAGAGCATCAAAATAACTAATTTTATGAAAGTAATAAAATATTAAAAACATATTTACCATTTAACTGTTTTTTTTTTAAACTTTATGCAAGGTTTGAGTAAGACAGTCTGAGAAGTTTTTCCACTTGGTCAGCAATAATAGTGTTGCAGCGACACTTGACGTTCATACATCTAACCTTGCGGTGACCCTAGAATGGATGGTCAACCGGAACACCACTTGATACTACGACTGCCATCCGAGAAGTCACGGGACCGATCAAAGCAACCTAGATATAGCCGGCGGGTATACCTCAATGCTCAAAGCGTTTGCTTTGCAAGCCAAAAGGTCGTGGGTTCGATCCCCGACGGAGATTGAACGAAAAAATATTTTTAAACGATTTCTAAATTCTAAAATAACCCCGGCTTCTTCTTCGTAGTATCAATCCGGAGGATTGGTTTGCAGCAACAGAATCTTGCATCTCGATCTCCATTCCTCTCGGTCCTCCGCAACCCTTTTCAGCTCAGCATAAGCGCTACAATTCATGTCCTCGAATACTTGCTGTAAATACTCCCGTCTAGGGCGCCCTCTACAGTTTCTACCCTCAACCATCCCCTCCACAATATCGTAAAGAAGACCATCGTGTCGCATGATGTGACCAATCCATCGGGCTCGCCTCTCTGAGATGGTTCTTATTAGGTACCTATCTTCCTTGATTATCCTGAGAACCTCATTGTTCGTGACGTGGTCTCTCCAGGAAATTCCGAGAATTCTTCTGTACGACCACATCTCAAAGGCCTCTAGTCTTATTTTATCACTTTCAGATAAGCACCATGTCTCACAGCCGTACATTAAGATGCTCCAAGCAAGTGTTTTGGCAAGTTGCTTGCGGAGCCCTAAAGTAATATTCTTTGACTCAAGAATTTTGGCTTTTTTATTGAAAGCTAGCCTTGCTTGATGTATTCGACTGTTGACTTCTCTTTTTGTTCTGCCATCCCAGGTGATTGTACTTCCAAGGTATACAAATTCTTTTGCATCTTTTAGGGGTACTCCTAGCATTGATATGTTAATTTTCTGCTGTGTGTGTTTACATAAAAAAGATATATCACTGAACATCCGACCTCAAGCACTTAAAAGATGGTGTGACAGCTGGGTATCCGTGCAGCAGGAACAGGCCACAAGTAAAAACGAAACGCTGTCTTGATTCTAAAGAAAGCAAAAGAAGAACACCAAAAATGTTTGCAGGCTCAAAATGAAATAATACTAAATATTAATGAAACTGAAATGATACGTGGTATGACAAATGTGATTGGATGCGATGATTTGGTAGTTTCGTCATTGCTCTGGGTCAATCAATCCTTAACCCTTCCATTACGGCTCGGTTTGAATACAAATTATACTTTAAATTATAAAACTAGTATACATATATATATGATAAGATTCCAGTTAGAACTAAAGGTAAAATCTAGAAAAACTGCTGTAAGACCAGCTATGCTCTACAGATCAGAATGTTGGACCCCGCTGAATCGTGACTTGGATAGGATTCATGTGGCAGAGATGAAGATACTGAGGTGGGCGGGCGGTGTGACTAGAGTGGACAGAGTTCGAAATGAGCATATTCGGGGTTCATTTCGGGTGGCCCCCATACCTGAAAAGATAAGGGAAAACCGTCTAAGATGGTATGGGCATGTGACGCGGAGAGATGAGGACCACATGGTGAAGAGAGCCCTCAACATACCCACGCTGAGAAGAAGACCTGGAAGACCACAGGCAACCTGGACTGCAACTGTAAACAAAGATCTGAAATCTCTGGGTTTGACCGAGAACGCAACGCAGGACAGACAGACATGGCGAATGTTCACAAGGAGAGCCGACCCCAGATGATATAAAATGGCGAGGCTAAAGAAGAAAGAAGAAGAATTATAAAACTAGTATTTGAAGCATAAATGTACTTATTCGGTCTATTTTCATGTATCACATTGGTTCTTGTATCCATTAGCTATCAGATGATGCATAAAAAAATATTCTAAGAAAGTAGCAAAACGATATATCACGTCAAAGGATGTCAACGGTCGAGGAATCTTATGACGGCATATGCCGACAACCGATGCGAAAGGGTTAAAGTACATGTTTTATATAATGATGGATTTATTTGTAGTATGAATAATGATGAATTCAAATCACAGATGTCTCTGATGCAATAATAGCCTTGCGGTGACCCTAGCATTGATAACCAACCAGTGGCCATCGCTATTGTTCAAAACGTTTTGATCATAATTACCTCTCGGTCCTCTGCATTCCTCTTCAGCTCAGCATAAGAGTTGCAACTCATGTCCACGAACACTTGCTGCAAATACTCCCGTCTAGGCCGCCCTCTACAGTTTCACACCTCAACCATCCCCTCCACAATGTCGTGAAGAAGACCATCGTGGCGCATGATGTGACCGATCGCCTCTCTGAAATGGTTCTTACTAGGCGCCTATCTTCCTTGATTATGCTTAGAACCTCATTGTTCGTGACGTGGTCTCTCCAGGAAATTATTTTTTTAATTAAAAATTTCACATTCTTATAAATTAAAATAATCTTCATCCAGCATAAAGTTTTAAAATCTAAATAAAAAGTTTTAGAGGAGAAAGTTAATAAAGCTAATAAAGCTTTTATTGAAGGCGATAACGCAGTATTCCAGCAAGTGAAAAAACAGTTCCCGGCGTGATCCATGTTAAAAAAAAAACCTTTTTATTTTCCCATATCTGTAACATTCAATCAAACATGACGCTTACCGTTTTTACATGTATATAAGCGCTGCATGTGGAACGTTGATCCGTCAACGTCATAGACTACAGCCCGAGATTCACGCATCATCCTTTATTATTACAGGAATTTACTATGAATGGGTGCTCTTCACGGGACGACTTTCGTCTACCGCCAATTTTAATTAATAGTCTATGACTGTCATTTTACGGGTGATGGATCAAATTCACACGAACCGGGGGTATATTAGAGCTCAGAAATCGATTAAAATATGAAGGAATAAACAACGCTGGTAGAGCATTTCAGAGCTTACCGTTGGTACGAGTATTAAGGAAGGAATTTTAGAACCTGCCAGTTCTTTATCGACACACATTAATCGTGCATGAATATTCGGCAAGTGTGAGACGAGGCAGAGCATTCCTTTCAAGGTGGCATCAAATTCACACCAACCGGGACATCGTAGAGCTCATAAATCGATTAAAAATATTTTTTTTTTAATCTCCCTCGGGGATCGAACTCACGACCTTTGGCTTGCAAAGCAAACGCTTTGACCATTGAGCTATGACCGCCGGCTATTCTTATCTTATCATTCCCTGAAATATACACCCGTGCCCCCTCTCCTACATAAAATGGGCTAGACCACTTGCAAAGTACTATCGCAGTTCAGTTACCTCTCAACAAGAGAAGGATTGAGAAAGGCTACGAGTTAGTCGAAACTGCAGTCTCCTAATAGAGAACTTATCAAAAATATATGAATTATTTGAAAATGATCTAAAAGTTAATGCTAAAAATTGTTTTTTGTGTTTTTGTTCGCGTACCGTGACTGTTAGTCACTGCAGATCATTCTTACAGTGTAATTCCCCACTGCTTCAAGACTACAAGCCCCGCTGCCAGTAGTCATCAGTTAGTACCGGTTGTTCGACGGCACAACTACTCTGGTGCATCGACCGTTGACCAATACGTAAAAGGTAAGATCATATCATTATTTGGCGCAAATTTAGGATGCTGAGTTGAAAACATCGCGAACTGTACTCCAGACATTACTTACAGCTTTTCATATTAAGCCATCATACTTAAAATTAAGCGCTTATATTTAGCTTATTTAGAGAGTATCAAATCAAATACCACTTGATGATTCTACTAGATAGTTAAACACTTTTAAAACGCACGCTTTTTTATTTTAAAAATATATATTTTCCTATAGTGTCTGCAACGATTTTTCATACAATTGTCGTTCTATGTTGTTACTTTGAATTGAACTCTTTTTTGATTAAATGGTACAGGCTTCAAAAGCATCAGGCTGATTATTCGATGTTAACAATTATTTAAGGAGGGTTGCCTGTATTTGCGGAATGTCAGGCTGCGGAGCTGTGTAAGTTGTTAAACTGACGGAGGACAATTTATTTTCGACATATATTTCAAATTTAGAACTTTTATTTGAAAAAAACATCATAATATGTGCATTTTTTGTATTTATATCTATGATGTATTTAACGATGTATCAGATTTATGGAATTATTTGGATAAATGGCTTTTGGGTTGGTGATTTATGAACCATAAAGATAACCCCTGCAACGGCGGTTGATATATCAGAGAGAATGACTTCTTAGGTTTTCAAGGCCAGATTTGATATTGTGGCTTTTGGGTTTAGCCGCGTGTGGCGAATTTCTTCTTACCAATACTTTGACCGCCATTGCAGTGGTCTTCTTCAGGATTGAGTCACTAAGTTATCAAACCTGAAGAAGACCCCTGGAATGGCGGTCGAAATATTGGTAAGAAGAAATTCGCCAAAACACGGCTCAACCCAAAAGCCACAATCATGAAAACATACGAAATTGTTTATCACTAGGGTGTTATAAGTCATTAGGGTGTTTTTTGCGATAGATGCGAAAAATATGCAATAAATGCGAATTTTTTGATGAGTGCGAAATAAATGTGTTCTTAAAATCAAATTATTAATTATAAGAAACTTTGTCATCTAATTATCAGTGTAACCTTTAAACGCCCAGTGGTCCCATACGGGACCGCAAATTTGCGTCGTTCAATGCCCTAGCAGGCCAATGTTTGTAATGTTTCGTCGCACAATAGATTCTTCCATGAACTTACTTTAATACTATTATTACAAATTAATGTAATCCGATTGTGGAATGAACCAAAAGCACTTCTGTATGGGAGACCGCAGGGCATTGAACGACGCAAATCTGCGGTCCCGATAGGAAACCACTGGGCGTTTAAAGGGTAATATATAACATATTCCCAGTTTGTATCAACTCTTTGTCTATATTGCTTACTGTATGGCGATGACGCTAAACTTTTATGTTAGTACTTTCAGCATTTCATACTAGATTACATAGCATAAATATTTACATAACTATCTCTTCCGATCTACTTAACTCTTTTTTTACGGCTCGGTTTGAATACAAATTATACTATCAATTATAAAACTAGTATTTGAAGCATAAATGTACTTATCTGGTCTATTTTCATAAATCACATTGGTTCTTGTATCCTTTAGCTATCAGATGATGCATAAAAAACTATTCTAAGGAAGTAGCGAAACGATATATCACGTCAACCGATGTCAACGGTCGGGAAATCTTATGACGGCATATGCCGACAACCAAAGCGAAAGGGTTGAATGTTTCAAGCATCCAATCTCCTAATCAATCTCCTTAAACTTTGTGATAAAAAAAAAAGGTAAAAATTCACATCGTCAGATTCAGAAAAAAAAATTGATCGAAATAAATTGAAATTCAAGCTTCCTTGCGCCTTAACTCTTGGCATCATTACATGCTCTTGATAATCATGGAAGGGCATCAGATGCTTGGTTAACGGACTTTTTTAAGGAGGTCACACGAACAACGCGAAGACACGGCTATCTTCAGTCTGTTGTGAAACTTGTTTAGATGTGTACGGTTCTTTAGACAGGTTGCTCTCTATAACGATCTCATTACAGAAAGCTGCTTGGACATACGGCCTGCGGGTTATAAACCAGATTGTATGATATGAAATCAAACAGAGTAGAATCTCGCTTAACAAACAAAAATCCAATGCAGCCGCATCTCGAAATAAATTCTTCAATTCCTATAATTCAAACTGCGTAGAGTTTATCTGCGGTGGGGGAAAAATAAACACAATCAATTCTTCTTCGTAGTATCAATCCGGTGGATTGGTTTGCAGCAACATAATTTTGCATCACGATCTCCACTCTTCTCAGTCCTCTGCAATCCTCTTTAGTTTAGCATAAGAGCTACAACTCATGTCCCCGAAAACTTGCTGCAAAAACTCCCGTCTAGGGCGCTCTCTACAGTTTCTACCCTCGACCTACCATGCACAATATTGTGAAGACCATCGTGGCGCATGATGTGACCGATCCATCGGGATCGCCTCTCTGAGATGGTTCTAACTAGGTGCCTATCTTCCTTGAGTATAATCAATGAAGACACTCAATTAAAATGCAATATTTTAGTATGTTTTATTATGGTCAACCCAACTAATGACTCGACACGGCGCTATTAATGACAGATTATACTCATTTAATTTAGTTTCAAATCCTAGTTGCCCCTGTGGCACCCCCATCCAGACCTCAGAGCACATTCTCTGGGACTGTCAGTTCCTCACGCTAGAAAGAGGAGTCCTTTTCGATGCAGTTCGAGGGAATCGCCTCGGCCCTATCAGGCATGCAGACTTTATGGCCACTAAAAAAAATTCCACGCATTTACAATCTTTGCTCGTATTTTCGGTGAAAGAATCTGGACTTTACCCACCTCACCCCGCATCACACCGGAGGACATTTAAGTCTCCTTGATGACGCGCTCATTCAGATTTAATCAGTTAGCAACTGATAAGTCCAGTGGGAGTCCCCTCTGAACAATTGTGGCCACTGCACAGAAGTGCTAAAAGAAAGAACCCGTGAAAGAGATTAGAATCGCATTCATGGGTTGTAAAGAGATGGAGACGGTGGAAGAATCTATCTTCCATCTCTTTACAACCCGTGAATGCGATTCTAATCTCTTCGACGGGTTCTTTCTTTTGAAACTTCTATGCAGTGGCCACAATTGCTTAGAGGGGACTAACACTTGACTTATCAGTTGCTAACTGATCATAATCTGAATGAGCGCGTCATCAAGGAAACTTAACTGTCCTCCGGTGTGATGCGGGTGTGAGGCGGGTTAAGTCCAGTCCATTATGTTTTATATGGTCTGACGTTGGACACGAAAGATGTACACGAAAATAAGTAAATTAGTATTAGCAGTATTAACATTAATTATTAGTTGCTGATTTGCGCTTAATGTATTGTTATTTATTGCTTATCTTAGTTGTTTGTTGGTACGGGTATTAACCCCGCCACTGATCTATAGCCGAGTCTTTGTATCGGTCATTGGCATCGCTGACCAAGCACCAAGATTTCTACGAATTCATTTCTTTGCTTGGTTTCACAAAAGCCTTGATACATTTTGTTGACTTGCTGATCCGGCGAACTTCGGATTTTCTCTGAATCAATTAATGCTGTGTTGACACATAAAAAATCATCAAAATCAACAATATCAGTCGGTCAACAAACTCAAGATATTGATAAGATATAGATTTATTGATAAGAGAAATGTCATATATAATTGTGTTTTCTGTGAATTTGTATGTTTTTTTTATGTAAGCACATACAGAAGAATATCGACAGATGGTGATAGTAATTCTGAAGTCTCATCTGTAGAATTCTATTACGCTTACCATAGTGCACTAGACTACAGCCCGAGATTCACGCACCATCCTTATTATTATAAGGAATTAACTATGAATGGGTGGTCTTCAAGAGACGACTTTTGTTTAACACCAATTTTTATTATTAGGCTATGACTGGCATTTTACGGGTGAGGGATCATATTCATTAAAATCAAATTTTATAGCTCAGAAATATCGATTAAAAACCCTTTTTTTAACCTCCGTCGGGGATCGAACCCACGAACTTTGAAT
This sequence comes from Glossosoma conforme, assembly GCA_022606575.1. Lineage (NCBI taxonomy): Eukaryota > Metazoa > Arthropoda > Insecta > Trichoptera > Glossosomatidae > Glossosoma > Glossosoma conforme. The sequence continues at coordinate 31,372 of JAGTXR010000492.1, forward strand.
TGCAAAGCTAACGCTTTGCCCATTGAGCTATACCCGCCGGAATCGCGCCCAAGAACTGGCAAACGAAGCATTGGCCGACTCCCTGCAAGATGGACTGACGACATAAGAAGAATGGCGGGAGTGACATGGATGCGGAAGGCTGAGGATCGAAGAGGACGGAGACTCATGCCGGAGGCTTACTCTCAACAGTGGACGGACACAGGCTGATGATGATGAACGAAAAAAGACTTTCAGAGATGATACTTTAAATGTCACAAGTACCGTCCTGCAATTCAGCAATTATTGTTAAACATAAACATACTTTTCTAACACTTCCATGATATTCTTTAGCATCTCTACCAAGGCGATGTTTAACCAAGCGAGAAATGAATTCATAATAACTGTGTTGCTTAGCGAATCCAATGTATGTATAAAAAAAATGGACGTGTATATTTCAAATTTACAGGTAAATAACTACCGTAATATAATTTATCTTTTGCGATCAGTCATGTCAAATTATTCGCTAGATCAATGTATTATAACTACATATGAGCAGTGTCGGCATTAGACCTTGCGGCGCCCCAGGGCAAAAAAAATCTAGCGCCCTTTTTCATTTTTATTTCTTGTGTGGAAGTGTTAAATTTTCAGAAGAATTGCAATGTTTTGCTCGTGATTTTTTTTTAACAAAGTAATGTTATAATACGTAAATATTACATATAGAAAGTACGCAATAAGAAAAATCTGTGATACGTTACACTTAAACAATCTATTGCGTTTTCTGACTTTGCCAGTGCCTGTCAATGGCAAAAGAAGCTTTAAAGGACTTTCTCGAGCACTGACGTACTGTACAATTCGTTGGTTCGTAGCATACTTGAGAGCGGATCTATTATTTGGGCTCCCCACGAGAATGTGACCTCATGTTGGAGAGAATTCAGGATAAATTTTTGAAGGTGCTATACATGGATATTGTATAGATATTATCCGTGGCTGTACCCATCTAGAAGATATGAGTGCTTGGGTATGCATTTCTTTCGGCTAGTGCGCGGCGTGTTCAGAAGTCCTGATATTTTGTTAGAAATCGGTTTGTTTGTCCCTGACAATTATTTAAGGATAAGGAGGCACAGATTGTTTGTTCTTCGTAGAGGTAATAATAATCTCCCAGAGACTATACCTCTTGGGAGAGTGATAAGAATGTTCAACCATATCACCTCGAATATTGATATATTCCACTTGAGAGAAGCCCAGTTTCGACATGAGCTCCACGAATTTATTTTACAAAGTTATTTCGTGGAGTCTTCTGCTTAGCGAGCTTCGGGACTTTTTAATCATTGGTGATAATAATCATAAATACTGATATCAGATGGCCACTTTTAGGCTGATGCCGTAAAGCCTCGAAAAACGATCTTTTGTCTCTTATTTTTGTTCGCTCGCATGACATGCACATTTAATAATGTTTGTTTTAATTATAGAATATAACACAGGCGTTTGCATACGCCATTTTATTTCTTATGAAGAGTTGCTTCATTTCATGTTGGTGCAACTGTCATCTTTAATCAGCTTTTTTGCCGCGACTGTCTTGACAGCGCTAGATGTCAAGAGGGGTCAGTCAGTTGGCAACTCGCTCGTGACCGGTATGGCGCTCGCCATACCGGTTGGAAGAAAAATCAAGTATTTGAGAAATAAACGCGAACTGTGAACCGAAGACAAGTTTTTTTTATTGTCAATCTGCTCCTGCATCCTGTCACCCAGTAATTCGATAGCCAATTCCGAGAGGAGGATATCAATACCTATATTTATAAATTGTTTCTCTTGTATTATATATTATTTCAGGATCGTATTAAATAAAATGTGTGATGTTTCTGAAAGAAATAAAAATAAATAAAATTGAATTGATCTCTGCGCCGTAGCTCATTCGGCGCCCTAGGCCGCCGAACCACTGCGACACCCCCTAAACCGGCCCTGCATATGAGTATATGAATGATATATAGTATTTCCTACAACTCTACCTGTTTGACTACTCGACCGACAAGGTCACTATATAGCGGTGCACATTGAGATTGATCAGGCAATTTAAATCGCGGGTCAAGCTATTGAAAGGATCGAGAGTTTCAAACATCTTGGCGTACAGGTCACTAAGATTGGTGCTTTAAATAAGAACCTTGCTTCTGGCTTTGGGAAGGCTAGAGTGCCTTTTAATTATATGTGTAATATATAAGACCCGCAGATTTACTTGATAAAAATATAATGCTTAATATACAGCGCCCGTATCTTATTTACAGCTGTGCAGTCGTATTTTGGGTTTTAGTAGCAGGTGCCTGCGTAAAACACTGGGGTACTACGTTTCCACTTTGTAAGGAATGAAGAAGTGAGGAAGCGGACAAGGCAGCCTTCCATTATACAGCCGATCTAGAGAGGATTGTGGTCTTGGCTTGACATTTGCTTCGGATGCCGCATGAGAGCATAAGCTATAGTTGCATTTTATTCAAGCACTCTCTGGCTCGCGCTGTCCTGGAAGGCCGTCAAAAACTGTAAACTTAATGTAATTGCGGGGTTTTTGGGTTTAACAGTGTATGGCGAATTACTCCTGGGGTCTTCTTCCTCAGGGTTGATGACTTAGATCAACCCTGAAGACGACCCCTGAAATGGCATTCAAACATTGGAACAGAGTAATTCGCCACACACGGCTAAGCCCAAAAACTAAAATATCAAATCTGGCCGTGAAAATCTAAGAAGTTATTTATGTAAACATAATGTACTCCGTGGATCTCAAAGAGACAGAGCTGACATGGGTTGAGGCGAGAACCATGGCGACTGACAGAGCTTTTTGATATGGTCCATTAAGGGAAGAGCACATGATATGATGATTATATCTTTTCAGATTGTTTTGCTTTTATTTTGTTTTTAATTTTCAGTCCTCCACAACTTAAGCAATGAAGGGTCTGCTGGTGCTGTTTCTGGTAGTGGCCATGTGCGCCGCGAAGAAGAAGTCAGACACCAACGAGAAGGTAATCAATCAATATGTACATCATAAGGTTATCAACTGTCAATTTTTTTTAAGCAATTTTAAATCTAAACTGTTCAAGATTAGCCTCGTTGATAGTCCAGACTGCCCATGCGGCAGCCCCTTGCAGGACGCTGAACACGTACTGTGGCGTTGACCGATATTAGATTTAAGTAGGGAAAGGTCTTTAGCGTAATCTAACAGAAGCCTGGACCGGTTGGATATGTCGCCTCACCGCTACGGAGTCCAACTACCATGCCTTTTCTGTATACGTGGCGACCTTCGGCGAAGAAGTCAAAAATACCAAATTTTAACATCTGAACTACTCACTTTTACACCCACGTTTGGTGTTGGCTCACCAAAGCCCGTAACGAGAAAGTACTCTGGAAACAATGCCTTGGTAAGTGCTCCAAAAGAAAAAAAACTCAAAACTTGAAAAATTTGCATATTTTATATTTTCATTGAAATCCATTACCATTACCATCTGAAACATGATCACCACACATATCCGCCACTCAGTTCTGTAAGTTGCCTCTGTCCATGTCTCATCATGAAGGGCTAATCATGGCATCTCCTTAACCCTTTCATCACGGCTTGGTTTGAATACAAATTATACTGTCAATTATAAAACTAGTATTTGAAGCATAAATGTACTTATCTGGTCTATTTTCATATATCACATTGGTTCTTGTATCCTTTAGCTATCAGATAATGCAAATACAAAACTATTCTCAGAAATTAGCAAAACGATATATCACGTCAACTGATGTCAACGGTCGGGGAATCTTATGACGGCATATGCCGACAACCGATGCGAAAGGGTTAAAATTACGATTGATCATGCATGCATAATTAAGCATAATCATTTTTATTACTTTGTGTATAAAAATAATAACAAAACACTCGTAATTCACTAAGTGCTGATAATTTTATTGGAAATTAATTTGTATCGAATCACACGATGCGTATTTGCGTCATATTGGGTATAGTTTAGTGGTTAAAGCGTTTGCGTACCAAGCCGAAGGTCGTGGGTTTAATCCACGACAGATTTAAAAAATAATTAAGATATATAAATACAACATGTGGCGTGCATTTGATTCCTCACCCGTAAAATGTGAGTCATAGCCTATTAATCAAAGTATGACGATTGATAAACGAAAGTAGTCGTGTGAACGCCAATTATTCACAGCGAATTTCTGCAATACACTCAAACCTCTTTTTGTGCGACTTTTTTTTGTTTGTTGATTTTGAAGTTATGCGGTTTTTTTAAAATGCAATATATTTTTTTAAATATACTTTTGAGATCATATGGCCTTGTGTACATATGCCAGTTGGGAGGCCTTCCTTTGGAGTAATGAAATCCTCTGAGGTGTCGCCAGAGCTGGAGTCATTTTCAGGGCCGGATGTGAGAGGTTGACCTAAAATCCACAGATGACACTTCAGCATTACTGTCACCACTTGTCGGTGCTTACATAAAAATAAATACTGCTGCATATGGTCACCACTAATTGCCTATCTAAATTTCTGTCTGCTATTGCTGTTTACGACTTGTAAAAATGGTTATAATCCACAGATTGACACTTCAGCATTACTGTCACCATCTGTCAGTAATCTTCTGTATGTGAATAATTAAAAAATATATATATTACATAAAAAAAAACCATCTCTGAAAGGCGAGCCCGATGGATCGGTCACATCATGCCCCACGATGGTCTTCTTCACGACATTGTGGAGGGGATGGTTGAGGGTAGAAACTGTAGAGGGCGCCCTAAACGGGAGTATTTGCAGCAAGTGTTCGAGGACATGAGTTGTAGCTCTGATGCTGAGCTGAAAAGGATTGCGGAGGATCAAGAGGAATGGAGATCGAGATGCAAGATTTTGTTGCTGCAAACAAATCCACCAGATTGATACTACTACGAAGAAAAAAAAAATCATAACAGTATTGTTATTATGAGGCACAGAAACTTAAATACTTAATATTGTATTTTGTTTCAGTTAAGGATTGCCGTGTACTACGAGGCTCTCTGCCCTGACAGTGTGGCCTTCATCACGAGGCAGCTCTATCCTGCATGGCAGAACATGCACGGAGTCATCAGGGTCAAGCTGATTCCTTATGGAAAGGCTATCGTGAGTAGCCCACACTTAACCTTCATTCTTCTTTCTTATTAAAATCTTTCCCCGTTCCCACTCCCTTTAATCTGAATTACTTCACCTGGAGAAGCATTGGAGTGGGTTACTTTAATAGTTATTATTATATTAGTATTTGTATAGCGCTCTTTTATGACCGAATGATCATTCCAAAAGCGCTTCTTTGCCTCTCTGAGTAAAAAGGTGGGTCTTGAGTCTGCGTCTGAAGGATGCCTCCGCTTTAAGCGGAGGTTGGTCTGCTATAATATATTTGCGCATTACTTATACCCGATGATATATGATACTGCTAGTTTAACAAACTAATTAAAAATGCGGGATATATAGCCTCGTAGTTTATGAGCAGTTAAGGATTTCTCGCCTCGAGGGCTGGATCACGACTCCCTTCCTTTAGTGATGCTGCTTTATCCATGGTCGATTAGCGTGGTGCTTCCACAGTACTTTTATAGAAAAAAAAATAACAGATAGATACAATGGTTTTACATTTACACTTTGGTATGTTACCTGTAAATAAGTACTTTACGATGTGGATCTATCATGACATTTCAAAGATTCATGTAAGTTTGTTGACATTAGACGTTATTTTGTTTCAGCAGTTATGACATAACACCAAATAATACAGTTCTGATACTATTTATAGCCCTAGAGAGCCTCTGAGAAGAGATCTTCGTTGATGGCAATAACTATCTTATATATAATCAATCTTATAACATGATATTTACTATTTTGTAAATTAATATACTCGTAAAATGCATCAATGGTAATTGCCATTTAAAAGTTATAAAATTCTAACAATAGATTTCACTGTCATTCTTCATAAAATAAAACATAAAATAATTGCAATAAATAAGGCTTATTAGTTGCTATGACATTTGTGAAAAAAATGTAGAAAAAAATATATAGTTGCGTGTTGTACCCTGCTAGTAACACAAAAGGTTAGATTATACGTCTGAGAAATAGTTGAAGAACATAGGAGCCTATTCCATGTCAGCCTCGTTAACCGCGTGCGTAGCCCCGACGATTTTCCTGATGAAGTTTAACAGCAAGAGACCGTCAGAACTAAGAAGCAATTCAGGAAAATCCTCCCAAAAAATGGTAGAGACTCCCAGGCGACAAAACAGAATGAGTCTCCTATTCTCATGGAAGATGCACTCCACGAGTGTCTCACATGGACAAGCCTCGCAAGTAGAGAGGCCAAAACTTTTTAAGAATTCTCTGAAAAATAGATAGTTGTTATGCCATTAGTGGTTGATTTGAAGCTGCAGGCCCATTGTTTACCTAAAAACAAACCTCTTTTTGATTTTTTCATACTCAAGCAATTTGGATTTATTTATATGATTCAGTCTGTGATATCAACATCATATTTAGTATTTTGTAAGGCAATACAATGACACGAAGTTCGCAAGTGACTATAAAAACTAATGAGCAACACTCTTCAAAAGAAATGACACTTATCTATTGACCAACTTGGCCCAAGACCTTTGGCCTAGGGTTAAATCGATAGTAATGTAATGCTTTTAACTAAGTAATTATGTTTCTTATTTATTATCATACTAATAGTATGAGTCTTAAAAATACAAATGGAATGATCAATGTTCAATAAAATATATCAATATGTAAACAATTCATTGTAGCAAAGGTAATAACTTTGTTTCAACGATTCTCATCCACAAATGGCAATAAAAATATTTTATTATTAATTAAATATACTATGCATAAAATTATTTTTTCAACGCGTCAATTCAAGCAGAAAAATAACGGCAGAAGCGGAATGCGAACCGCGGACCCTGGAAACCAACTATGCCCAGGTATTCATACCGCTCAGCCGACTTGGCTATGACCGACTCACGCTAAAACTAGTATTTATGTCATTGTTATCATCGTATGATAGATGTCGCTATAGTATATATTCAAAGTATGTATATTTTTATTTTTTATTATTCAATCAGTCATCATTTATTCACAAGCTTAATATTATTACTTTCCGACAGTCTATTTATTTTAGTAAGTACCACTCGGGTCTCGGACCAAACTATAGACTGAATGGATGAGAAACGACTACTTATAGTTCCGACTCGGACTTTATAACCAATCATTTACCTGTGTTACTGATGAATAATCTTATCTTCTTGATATTGTCTCAAGGAGACATTATTATATGGATTTTTTTTTTTAATTTTTATTAGAATTTAAAAATTTAAAAAAATCCATATAAAAATATTTTATGTTTGTGGGTTATTATATATTTTTTTAATTCTTTTTTAGCAAAATAAAAAGAACGACAAGTGGGAGTTCGACTGTCAGCACGGACCAAAGGAATGCTATGGAAATAAGGTAATGCATTAACCCTTTATTTACTGAATTAAGAAAAAATAAATTACTTTACTGATTATTTTTATATGAATAGTTGATAGGATAAAGAGAAAAAATAAGCATTTATATCATAGTTTTATAAATCTGACTTATAAATCCCGCCAGGGCACAACTGCAACAAAATTCACATTCAATATTGGTTACTGTAAGAAATTTAAATATATGGATTTTTTTTAATTTTTATTAGAATATTATTTTATTATTTCAATATTCTAATCTACTTTTATAGATCATTTTTACTATATTATAATATTATTAATAATTAAATATACATGTATATACATAAAATTCTTTTTTCAACGCGTCAATCCAAACACAAAAATACGGCAGAAGCGGGATGCGAACCGCGGACCTTGGAAACCAACTATGCCCAGGTATTCATACCGCTCAGCCGACTGGGCTATTTTTGTGTTTGGATTGACGCGTTGAAAAAAGAATTTTATGTATAGTATATGTATATTTAATTATTAATAATTTAAATATGTTATTATGGTTCACAGGAGAAGAGTAACTCGACAGTCTGCGTCGTTTTTTTTTGCTAGGTTATTGTCCAAAGTCATAAGCCCCATTACTACTTGTCATTTGTACTCTTATAAAGCAATATCGTTCTCTAATTCACAATAATTGATATATGAATTAATGAGTCATTTCAATCACCTATAAAATAACCAATGGCACCATTTCTTGGATTTTTTACCGATTTCGTATAAAGATCTTGACATATCAGACTTATCAACACCCCTCATATGTTGGTTGTAGTCTTTTACGATAGAAAAGCACGGAATGTCCTTCTGAGTGCCATCTTTTTGTGTACATTTTACCATCAGTGCCATGGTAATTTGAAAGAAAGTGTACACTCCTATTGACTTTCCATTTAACATACATTATGTCCTGATGCGATACGCGGTAATCAGAATCACCACGATTGAGTTTTGTCCTCAGCTAACATAGGCTAGCCCTTTCGGTTTGGTTTAATACCACCGCAAGCATACATTTTGTCACAAAGAAGACTTTCAAATAAATTTACAGATGAAAAGTAGCTATCCATAATATTGAAGTTTGTAACAGCACTAAATTTCCTACGTGAAACTGTAACGGTTTTGAATGATAGCGTTGGTTTCTGGGCAAAGACTGTCATGTAACGGTGTAAATTAATACTCTAAGTATCTCGACAGGAGAAGTCTTGACAGAATTCATCGATTTTTAGCGTTTTTATGGGGATTTTGTGATATGGGACTTATAAGTCGCGTCAGTAAATAAATGGTTAAGTAAACGCATGAGTGTACAGATGGGCAGCAGTTAACAGGGTGCAGTGAATTGTTGCAATGATCATCGTAAAGGTGTGATGTGTCTGATGAAATGATTCCTATGAGTAACTAAGCTATCAGCCGAGCATACCTCCATCACTTGGGAAATATAGCAGAACCTCTATGACAGTTACATTATTTTGTCTTAAATGGGTGGGAGAATTAGCTTAGTGTGTTTTATTAATGTTTGCAATAAGTAATATTCAATATTGTGTATGTAAATATACTGCGATTTACAATGAGTTAATACCAAGTACAAATATTTAAAAAAATACATATTTCTTTGTCATAATTATTAGTTTTACGTAATATTCATCCTCACAAGATGTATTAAGAGTTAACCCTTTCATTAGGCGTCGGTTTGAATACAAATTATACTGTCAATAATAAAACTAGTATTTGAAGCATAAATGTACTTATCTGGTGTATTTTCATATATCACATTGGTTCTTGTATTCTTTAGCTATCAGATGATGCATAAAAAACTATTCTAAGAAAGTAGAAAAACGATATATCACGTCAACCGATGTCAACGGTCGGGGACTCTTATGACGACAATTGATGCGAAAGGGTTAAGAGACGTTTCATTTCAAAAGAACAACATATAAGGCGAAAATCGCAAATACTATTGCATTCGTAGGACAGATTCTTGGGTATGATTTGTGGTGGCCATAATAAGTGATTTTTATTACAGATTCAAGGCTGCGTGCTTAAGAGCAAAAATCTGACTGACGAAAAGAAGTTTGACATCATCAACTGCCTGATGTCCAACAAGCACCCTGACGCAGCCATCGGTGAAGTAAGAACCGTCACTTATATTCTAATTTATCTAAATTCATCTATCACAAGAATTATTTTTAAAAATTTTAAGTACATATAAACTATTAGTAAGATCAAATGTTTAAATCTGCTTCAGGAATCCTGAGATTTCAGACGAAAACAAAGATAATAATGATATTGTGGCTTTTGGGTTCAGCCATGTGTGGCGAATTACTTCTTTCCAATATTTCGACCGCCATTGCAGGGGTCTTCTTCAGGGTTGATGACTTAGAAAGAAATAATTCGCCACACACGGCTAAACCCAAAAGCCACAATATCAAGACTGGCCTTGAAAATCTAAGAAGTTATTTCAAGATAATCATATTCTTTTAACAAGTTGAGTTAAGAAAAAAAAATCATGACTATCACTTCATTTTGTAAATAAATTATACATTTTTTTATTGATTATTTTATGTATGAAGTCTTTTAAATAAAGTCATTCAAATCATATCACTTATGATAATGTGTATATCTGGTACGTAATAATACAAATTTTACAGGAAATTCAAAACACTTTATACTTAAAAATAATTGCAATTTGAAAAAATCCTTCCAGTGTGCTACTTCTCTGAGTTTCGATGCTAGCCCTATCAGTGCCTGTGCTGATGGCGATAAGGGCAGCGAGATCCTGGCTTCGTATGGAGACAAGACTGCTCGGCTGCAACCTAACCTGGCCTTCGTACCCACAGTCATCTTCAATGAGGTAAACAACAGCTAATCCAACCTATTCTCTGTTATTATTATTATTATATCAGTATTTGTATAGCGCTTTTTTATGACCGAATGGTCATTCCGGCAGCGCTTCTTTGCCTCTCTGAGTAAGAAGGTGGGTCTTGAGTCTGCTTCCAAAGGATGCCTCTGCTTGAAGCTCTCTTTAAACCATGTTCACTCAGTCATCACATCTATTGCTGCCGGCCTTGGTGGTTGCACATCACAAATACAATAATGACAGTACACACAATAAAAGTACTTTAAAAGTCAGATTCAAAGCCACCTATACATTACAATAACAGTAAACACAGTGAAAGTATATAGCCTTTATATCGCTGCAATGGCTTTATGTTAGATGCCTGTGGTTTATGACTAATATAATTGAGATGCTCCTTTGACAGACATTGTCTCCCACATTTAACTAATTTTTAAGAGTCAAATTTTTTATGCTTTTAAATCAAACAATATAAAAATATTGTAACACTTTTTGTAAATTTTGTAAGACACTAATTATGTTTATTTTTCACATTGCATTTCATAATTTCTGCCAAAAGTGATAATTCCATATATTACATATCAGTAACTGAATTTGGCTTAAATGTGATACATAAATTGTTTTATAGAAGCTCTTTAACCCTTTACATGCGAAATAAGATTCCATAAAAAGTCAGGTCAATTAGTCAATGAAAAATAAAGTTGATTATTTAAGGTCGATTTTTTTTGTGTGTTTTTAATGGTCAGTGCTCCATTTATATTCACCTTCAGAACTAAATTAAATAAATCCATTATTTTTTTTAAAAGGGCAAATTTGAAACATGTGTAGAATGACACTCAACTCAATACATATCGTAAAAAAAAAATAACGAAGGAATGTCGGAACACGAAACAAAATTATATTCAATACAGTATTCGGATAAATCCGCATCTCGCACTGAAGCGACGTGTTTTTTCAGGGCATGGGATAAATCCGCACCTCGCACTTAAGAGCAGTGCAAGTTGGTGCGGATATATCCGCACCTCGCACGTAAAGGGTTAATTATAGATATTGTCAAACATACATGTGGTTTGTGAATAAAACAAAAAAGAAAAAAAAATTAAAAAAAAGATGGAATGTTAATTACTGTGTAAAAAATGTATCTTTTTATATTTGATTAAATAAAAAAAAAATTAAAAAAAATATCCATCAATAGTGAGCAATATCGATCGAGAGTTACTTATATCTTTATAAGAAAATAAAACAAAAATCAATGAACAAATGTGAATAGAGTGTTTAATCTCCAACTCGGCAAGCAATATTATAATTATTCAAAATGTTTATTTCTTTTGCAGAAATTCAATCAAACCGACCAGAACGCTTCAATGAATGATCTCAAGTCTGTTATCTGCAAACTGGCCACAAAGAAACCATCTCAATGCCCTTAGGCAACATCAGATATATCATTTATATTATTATAATTATGCAATCTCGCACACATCTCCTAATGATGTGATGTATTCAAACGGAGAGCCAGAGAGGCATTCTACCTTAACATAATCACATCCAAACTTTACCCTCGCAACGTCTACAAAAAATGGTTTTAATTTTAATTATAATAGTTGTATACCTGTATGTCTTCATCTCCCTGATTTTGTAGTACAAAGAGAAAACTTATCAGTTGCCTAACTAAACCTAACCTAGCACTAGAGGCCGGTTTGCCAATCGATGCTTATTTTCCTAAGAGAAATAGAAAACTATTAATAGCAATCTAACCTATCACATAATAACATAACCTGTACTGTCTATTTTTCTTAACCATTAGCCATAATTAGTCTTTCTTACAGCAACCACCTTCTACTTGTTGTATATGGCCACCATAATCTGAATAACAAATGACAGCCCGAATCCTGCCGCTTGAGGCAGCTGAGGTATAGAAATAATCTTTATAGTTTTTAAGGATATCTTAACTTGTGTACAATGGTATCTGACATAATAAATCGAATCGGATATGTGTAAATGTAGCAAGGGTATAACTATATACAGTAATATTATAAAAGTGTGTAACTATTTCATATCTGAATGGATTTGGGGCATATGGCCACACAAAAAACTTCCAAATACACTAAAAAAAAGTCAACTTTTATTGTACATTTCATTTCTTAACCTTTTCATTACGGCTCGGTTTGAATACAAATTATACTGTCATTTATAAAACTAGTATTTGAAGCATAAATGTACTTATCTGGACTATTTTCATATATCACATTGGTTCTTGTATCCTTTAGCTGTCAGATGATGCATAAAAAACTATTCTAAGAAAGTAGCAAAACGATATATCACGTCAAACGATGTCGACGGTCGGGGAATCTTACGACGGCATATGCCGACAACCGATGCGAAAGGGTTAATTCAACAATGCCAGTAGCCATTGTGGTAGGGTTTTTATGTTGGAATACACAAATGTATACATAAATATACTGCGCTAAATAAAACTTATTTTCATATATTTGATTAATTTTTATTTATTTATTATTGAGAAATAGCTTAAAACAACTTTTAGTACAAAGCATATAATTGATTTTCTTATTCATGGGTGCTCAAGGCCTTCGTGATGTTTTTGTTCCACATTAAAAAGTTTAAATAATTAAATAAGCACACATATTGAATATTATATAATAAAATATTTTTAAAAATCTACAAGCATTACGCTTTTTAAAATCAAGTAATATTTTTGTTATGATCATAGGAGTTACATCATTTACCTTAAAGCTAGCAAAATATTATTTAATACCAATAAAATATAAATAATTTCAAAGTAATAATTAATTAATCATGCAAACAAATAGGGTCACAATAAAATATTTCAGTACAAGTAAATAAATTCATTAACATTCACATGGTCATGATGTCCATCAATGGTACTCAATTTCATAATTAGGAGCAAGGGGACTCCATAAATTGCAGCCTATAAATCTGCCAGTTGCCATAGTCATCAAATATGAAACCTTGTATATCAAATATGAAAACTTCGGTCTAGGGTCGGTCTAAGGTCTAAACCTTGGATTTTATGATCACCACAATCTATAGATCAAATATACCGAGCATATTCACGGTGTCATAATATTTTTTGATGATTTAATACTAATATTATTGCTAATAGCTCAACATTTACAATTAAAACAAATACATCATTAGCTAGTTACTGTTTATGGTTGATCCGCCTTTCGGGACTGAATCATTCAAGCCTTAAGAAATTATCACCCGATCTATTTAAAATAGCTGAATATTAACAGACATTAACACAGTATGTGATGAGCTCATGCCGACTGATTACATTGATGAAACAAACTGCAGTATAGCTATAGTCTCTCCTATACATGGTGAGTCCTACACAGTCGCTTAGGCATTCAAATTCAACTCACCACATGACTGAAAGCAGCTAGGATTACAAAAGGTTTTATTAGCATTGACCATATCTGAGACTCGCTTCTAATAAATAACAAGTAATAAAGATAAAAACATTTTATAGAAAATTCATAATTAAAAAATACATTATTTTGCTAAAATTAATTTCATTGACGAAAAATTGGATTTTTTAGATTTCTATATAAATACACAAAAACTATTATATCGAAAACTGGACAAGACATATTTAATTTTCAATTAGATTTAAAAACATGAAAAATTATTTTAATAATAATATATTGATTTTTAAAAACTATATACAATGAAAGATAAAATTGATTTAGAATGTATTAAATACAAACAGATTGATATCCTAACCTTATTAAATTAATTAAAACAATACAACACAATTGTCATAGGGATCATTAGAGATACATATTTTTTCGGGAAACATATTTTGTAAATTCGCAGTTAAAAAATGTAAATTTCGCATATATTTTTACTTAAAAAATTTAATATTAAATAGTAAAAAATAAACATTAAAAAATTAAAAACATTCATGCATAAAAGTGTAGTATCATAAACTATATGAGAATTGAGATTACTTAAGAAGCTATGTTTAAAATAATTATTAATGTATTTTTTTTAATTTTACGGATTTGATTTATATTTTGCGTTTAAAAAATTCATTGAATTTATTATAAGATATATAAAATATGTGTTAATGGTTTTTTAATGACCAAGAGCTAGTTATATCAAGCCTAGTTCACCCTATGGTATTGGTAGATCTTATTGGTAATGTGTAAATAAGACGTTAAAGATATGGAATGTACTAAAATTTTGACATTGTTACAATACAAAAATAATTGAACAATGAGCCCAGAAATAGCTATAAATAAAATGTTAAATTTGAGAAGGAAACACAATATTTAATTTTAAGAAATCTATCTAAGTTTGCGTAAAATTTCGCATTCATTTGCATTTATTCATTTACCCTCGCATTCAAAGGTTGTATTTCATATATTTTGTAAACATACGCATCTCTAAAGATCTCGCTACGATTTGACAAATATAAATTCTACAAAGTTAAAATGATTCAAATGTTCCATTGCAGTTAAAATTATCAAAATATTTACATAATTAAAGTATTAAAAAAATTGATAAACACTGTACACATCGATTTGTTAAAAAATAGAACATTTGATTATATGGTTAAAAAAAACTAAAAATAAGTATTTTATAAACACTCATTCAACAGTAACAAGTATATATATGAGCTACAGACGAGTTAAAAGCAATAAAAAGTCAGTGAACAACAAGTATTTAACACATTTGCTGAACGGTCTCAGATATTTGACAGTAACTAAACAGTTAATTACGGTTACATACAACAGTTATTTAAAAAATCATTTTTTACATTTAAGTTAGGCGGCGGCTATGTGCTGGTAGGCCGCACTGTACGTGATGGAGGCTCCCGAAGAAGGATTGTCAAGAGCTCGCTGCAGGTCAGCCAGCTGGGCGCGGGTCACGTGAACAGCTGCACCGGGAGCTGAAGTGTTAGAGGGCACTAGCAGCTAGAGGGTGCCCACTTCAAATCCGCTAGAAACCTGCAGAAAATACTTTCATTATAGATACTATCATTTTGGCGTAATGATTAGCATTACTTATGACTGGGTGGTGGTAGAGATGAATCAAATCATTGCATTGTGCTACAATGACAAAGTTAGATGAACCAAAATCATTAACCTGTTAACCGGGTGGGACATATAAATACGTCAATGATAAACAATATGGGCAACGGTAGGACATATGAATACATTCCTGTGAATAAATGTAGCGCCCTGGCAAAACATATATTAATTTCATTAAAAAAAACTAAATAATTTTCGAAATCAACACTTAATTCATATTTGCAGCTTAAAGGTCATTTGGATCTATTTGTTTGTAAATTCTTTTAATTTATTTGAACATAAATTTAAAAATATGAGATTACTTTTCCACCGGGCGTGACATACAGACATGTCCTCGTGAAAGAGTTTGCGAACGTTGTATGTTACAAAATTAAAAAAGGTACTTATTCTTTTAACAGACTTCAGCAAATAATGTTCCATCTTTTCTTCACAGTTTGCAGATAATTTGTTGAAAGAATTAAGAAATTAAGACAAAGAATGGATTAATCAATAATGTAATAATATTTTTCTTTGTCTTTTCTTTATTATTTGTTTTATGTATTAGCAATGAACAATGTATATTACCCTCGTCAGTTCAGAGGACGGGAACTTGGCCATGTCAGTGTCCACACATCTCCAAGGTCGGCTTCTCAGATACTCCTCTCTGACCTCGCGCTGTATCTCTTCCAAGCGATCCTGAAACAAGTCAATCCAAATAATTATAAGTGGGCTAAAGCAACGTTAAGGAGAACACAAAGCCTCCACAATCCAAGTGATCTTGCAAGAAAGTCTATCAAAAAGAATACAAGTAAAGTGCAATTTGAGATGAAGACAAAATCTTCACCCTTACAAGCTATTTTGCAAGAACTTCAGTCTAATAATTAGTATTACTTGCATAAAGCTAAACTTTTGTAAGAAATAAAAATATTTTTTGAAATATAATACAAAATATATCTTAATTTTCAAATTCATTACATACATTGTAAGGATATTGCACAAGGTTAATTCATGTATATAATTATTGTATTTGAGTAATAACATTAAGGTTATCAACTGATAATACTTGGTGAAACTGCATAATTATAATTTTAAATTAATTTTAATTAATAAATTAACAAATTCAAAATATTTAGTTTTGATTCACATTTATTTTAAACGATTCATGTTTCATTTAAAATAAAAGTGAATCAAAGGTAAATATTTTTAATTTGTAAATTTTTTAATTAAAATTAATTTATCATTAAATGTGTGTAATTTTGTAAGTAAACAAGGATACTTTGTTCTTTTAATATTTTTTTAATTTATGAATGACTGAACATAATAAAAGTAATTCAAGAACATATAACTGAGTTCAGTACTCAACATATATTTCTCAAGGCAGTAATAGAAAATGGAACAAGGTCATTTTTAGAACCTTTCTACACGATCACAAACTAATCATCTGGAAACTTTTATCAACTTGTAGCATTTTAGTTGTGTTTTAACCTTTAAGATGCCATGACTCTGAATACATCTATGCAACGCCTCGTGGATTATCGAAGATTTAAACCCCTAAATGGTGTCCAATTTTAACCTTTTTTTTTCTTGGGCAGGCAATAGATGTCGCTATAGACCCAAGCTACAACATTGACTGAAAATATACAGTTTTATAACACACCGGTGTGTTCACGGCACTGGCAGGCTTCCCGCAGCGGACCCATATTTGGGCTCATGGCACACATATGTTTAAATATGTTATTTGTTTAAGTTTCCGCATTTTCATTAAAAATATATATATATAGTGTAAACAGCAACGTGTGAGGCGGGTAAAGTCCAGAGTCCAGTGTAAACAGCAAGCCATTGTTTTGGCAGTCTTACCGTCAGTTGCTTTCTTATGAGTTTCTGCCTGTCCTTGTGATCCCTGAGTGTCTTCTCGTACTTGGAAGAGTCATCTGGGAAGACACAGACGGCTGACTTGGCCAAGAACATAGTCCAGTCCTGAAAGCAAACATAAATGATGTGAATAAAGGTTCACACAAACAGACCGAGTCCCTAGGCGCTATTGCTGTGCTCCGTATTAAGAATGGATCGGCATAGTATTAGAGACCATTAATCTTGGCAGTGCAGATCACATATTAACACATTTTTCATACACAAGCAATAGAGTGCGGAGAATGTAAAAATAACGATTTAAGTGTACACGCATTTTATATTTATTGAAGATATAAACCAGGCATGGGCAACCTTTCCTAGGTCTGGGGCCACATTATCATTCTGTCTCCGTGTCAAGGGCCGGACCAAATTATTAACTATATTAAGGTAATATTAAATTAAATAAAACACATTGCTACTTCTTGCATATTTTATTTATTTATATAATGAACGACATTAATTGCTTATAAAATTTAATGTGACGATTGACTTTGTACTTGAATTACGAGACTATCAATATTGTCGTTGATATTGCTTAATGATAATCTCATCGAATTTTCGAGATTTTCATCTGTTATCCTCGTTCGAATTTTCGATTTGGTGTACTTCATCCTCGAAAAAAATTGTTCGCATGTATACGTGCTGCCAAAAAGACAAATGATGTTTCTTGCAAATCTACGTAAGTTTGTATAATTTTCTTCCACCAAATATAATTTATAAAAAATCCGTCAAAGTAACTTTGTCAAATTGTGATTTTAGCGCTAAATCCCCTGAAGCTCAATAAGTTCCATCTGGAAATTTGCTGGCACATTATTTACATCAGCATCCATCGGACGAGCAAATATAGCGAATGTTGAGTCTTTGTTTTGGAAGTCGGCAAACCTCGTATCAAATTGCTCTATTAGTGCCTTCAGTTCATCTCCATAAGAATTATATGTGATGTTTGTATGCCTTGATAGATTAGGAAAATGGTAACAATTTTTACCTCTTATCTGATTTTTCAAAAATCTAAGCTTATTACAAAAAACTTTGACATGGCTATGCAGTTCATGAACCAATTGTCCCTGTTTTTGTAGTTTTAAATTAAGATCATTTAGGTATCCTGTGACATCTACAAGGAATGCTAAATCACACACCCATTGATTATCTTTTATTTGGTTGATTGTGTTTCCTTTTATGTCCATAAAATCTGCAATGTCTTGTCTCAAATCATAGAATCGTTTCAACATGTTTCCTTTACTCAACCACCTTACTTCACAGTAATAAGACACATCTTCATAGTCTGAAAATAGGTCTTCCAAAAACACCTTAAACTGGCGGTGATTAAGTGCACGTGACTTAATAAAATTAATGCTTGCTACTACTACATCCATAACATTCTTGAATTTCATCGATTTTTGCGCACAAATTTTGCTGGTGGATAATACAATGAAAATTTGTTAAATTTTCCGGCTGGATCTGTAATTCTATTGCTCTTTCATTAACAACTCCGATAAATCCTTTCCGTAAGCCAACCATTGCAGGGGCACCATCAGTACATATGCCAGATAGTGCACTCCATTTAATCCCAAAGCTTTCGAAGACTATGTTGACTGCTTCAAATATATCTTCACCGGTAGTCGTTCCTTTTAACGGCTGAAGAGCTAATAATTCTTCTGTGATTTTGAAGTCCACGTCAACTCCTCTGATAAATATTGCTAATTGTGCTGTATCAGAGGCATCTGTGCTCTCATCCAAAGCAATTGAAAATGCTTCGAATCCAGTAATCACCTCTTTCAAACTTTTTTGATATCATCAGCCATCATTTCTATACGTCGGACAACAGTACGTCTCGACAAAGATATTCTCTCAAAGTCTTTTTCTTTTCAGGACAGATTATACTTGAAACGTCGAGCAGACACTCTTTAATAAATTCTCCTTCACCAAATGACTTAGAATGCTTTGCAATTTTTTCGCTTACAACAAAGCTGGCTTTAACAACGCTATCGTGCTGCGTTATTTGCTTTTTGAACATTTGTTGCTGGGTATCCAAGTTCTTCTTCAACTTCTGTATCATATCTTTTCGAATTTGTTCATTTATTTGTTGGTGATCCGCATGCCACGAAGTAAAATGTCTCTTTAAGTTGAATTCTTTGTTGACGGATACGGACTCCTTACACAGCAAACATACGGGCATTCCTTTATTCAGGATAAAGAAATAATCCTCCGTCCACTTGTCTTGAAATTTTCGACACTCTGCATCAACTTTTCTTTTTTTTCGACATAACCCTGACATTGTCACAAATTTAAAAACAATATTCAGAACTGACAAACAAAACTGTCTTCTACGCCAGAACGCACCAGTAAACAGAACAAACCAGACCAGAAGTCGCGTGAACACTAAATAAGGGGAATGCGGCCGGAGGGGGACGGAATTAGTGTGCTGCACTCGGGATATTTCGTGCCTACGAACTTTGCCGAAACACAAACCATCGGATGCATTGCGATAATAATATATATTATTATATTATGTAGCGCTCGGAGGGTGGGCCCCGCTCGTAATCCTTCGGTGCGTATACGAGCTTCCCCGAATCACTGCAAGCGCCCGTGTCATCTGCATTATTTTAACTAATGTATTTCTCAATTACTTCGCCGAGATGAATCAGGGCCGGACAAAATAGCTCCGCGGGCCGGATCCGGCCAGCGGGCCGGCGGTTGCCCATCTATGATATAAACTCTTCGGGAACAATAGATGAGGTATGGGGTGAAATTAAGTTTTGTATTATATTTCCGTATTAAATACAATTATATAAGTAAAATATTCGCATTGAATTTATTTCCGATACAACTATGAAGAGTATGATTCAGGATAATTCCACGAAAAAATAAAATAATTATATTTGAAATTATCGCAGTTTAACTAGAAATTAAAATTTTGCAAAAGCACCTATGTGTATAGTTTATACGTGGTCGAAACTAGCCTCTGCCTATATACACATAAAGCTTGATCCCTGAGGTTAATCCTATATAATTGTTATTTTTTTAATGTTTTTTATGTTTCACATGTTTGCCCCAAAGAACTAATTCTTTCACAGCGTATGACGTCTATAGCGGTCATAAGCATTAAGAATTTGTAGCTTCATATTAAAGCTTTATTCTACTGTTGTAATAGTCAAAATTAAAATACTATATAACTGAATGAAATATATTGTATTGCAGTTAAAAACTATAAGCTTTATCAGATATATCTGTTTACTATCAAATATATTAGTCGATATTCACTGCCCAAAAATCGATTAACAAATCCACCAAAAAGGCGTTCATAAGATTAATAGCTTGAGTGATTATAAGTATTTAATTAGTATTATATCTTCAGTGATTATAAAGCATTTTAACTTTCAAATAAACCCAGAATGTAGTAATAAAAGTAAATTAGTTAAATAGTCACAGTGTATAGTATAGTATAGTATACTCACATATTGGAATTGTGCCAATTCCTTGCTAAGTCTAGCCAGGTTGGGGGATGGCTGCTTGGGAGCCACCAGGGGAGCAAGCTTGTCTAGAGTGGCTCGACACACCTTCTGCTCCAGTGCCAGTCTCTCAGATCTCTCCTTGTCAAGTTGCCTAAAAAACAAAATGTTGATCTCATTTGTGCTTGTCATCCACCTATAAACTAAACTGTAAATAAACTGCAAAATTCATCCATTATAATTTAGTGATTTAGTAAAAATCACTCTCCATGACTTAAATGTTAGAGCTTCATGTGTGCTTGCATAGCATCTGGCAGTTAACTAATATAAGATATGTAGGGACACTATAGCATAATTATTTTACTATACTAATAATACTATGAAAGCTGCAATGTTTTGTTTTAAACAGATTAAGAGGATTTTTTATTAACCCTTACCATTACTATGCCGAGTGTGGCTCGACATAGTAGTCCTATGTAGAGGCAGACTTGACATTATATTGTAGTAACCCAATTTTTAAAAATAATTAAGATTATCAAATGTGTTTTATTGTTTTGAAAACTGAATATATTAATAAGAATCGAGGTTTATATTGATGTTAATATAATAAATAAAATAACTGAACATCCTTACCAGATTGATCATCAGACTTTAGTATAATTTCCCATGTATAGTATATGTAGAATTGTATAATAAACACATAGTGGTTTAAAAGATCTTCTGCTCAAGAGAACGTAGCAATATTACTAACCCTTGAACCATTGTCAGCTCTTCGTGGAGGCCATCAGAAGACTCGGCACTGGCGCGCAGCATGCTCCTCTCCATGACAGGCATCTTGGTGGGACTGCTGGGCAGCGATGAATCGCCTAAACAGATAAAAGTAAAAGATAAAAGTTTTTATCTAAGCTTTCTCTTTCTGACACTTTGTAACTAACTGACATTTTATTTCGCTCAAGAAACCAGTCAGATTAGTTTGAGGTCAGTATCAGCAATTAATTGAGTTCTCTTCAGTTATCCATAGTATTGTTATATGTAGTTATCCATAAGTATCAATACAGTGGTTATGCAGTATCAGCTACAATAATTCTCATTGGATATAAACAGTATACTAAAAACAATGAATATGCTAGATTCACTGGATTAACACCCGTATGCTGGCATTCCTTGACTTAAGGTAACCAACGTAACACCTGTTTGCAGAGACGTTTCTGAAGATTTGAAATGGATCGAGGGTTGAGGCTGTCTTACTTTAATCATTCTAAAATAAAGTAGCTATTATAGGCTGGTTACCTTAATAAATGTCTCCGTATACAGATATTAAATTGGTTATCTTATGTCAAAGAATGACTCTGCATAAGGTTGCAAGACTGGATGAGAAGAACATTTACCTGTTTGTCCCCCCTTGTCTCCCTTCTTGCCGTACCCCTTGAGCTTGTCCCGCAGCGCCCCGCGCTCGGTCTCCAGAGAGTCAATGTCCTGCTGCAGGTGATCCATGGTCTCCTCGAATTCTTTCTCCTTTCTGAAACAATAAAAATTAAATTAATCATCTACTAATTATATAGTTGAACATTTTCCCCAACCTAGTTTTGATTTTTAATGCATACAGGTATATGCTACATAGTTTGCTTTTTAAGGCAAATTTTTGAGTTTTAATTTTGGATATTATTTTCTTTCATTTACCAATGAAACATTGATGTTATACCAAAAATATTTACGTATGTTATGTTTACATTCTTTTTAAATCTGTTTTGGCTAACTTTACCGAATATAGTAGTACTTCGGGAGGAACATTAAAGAGAGTGCAGTAAAAGATATCACAGAGCCGAAATGAACATAAGGCTTCACTAGTTAACAATGGTGTCACCTCTTGAGCTGGTTCTGGGCGTCCTCCAGCTTCCTGTTAAGTTTCTCCACTTGTAGTTCCTGATCTCGAGCTGCAGAACTCAGCTTCTTCTCTGCCAGCTCCTTCCTGATCTGCATCTCGGACATCTCATCCTGCTTGCCCTGGAAAACACAAGTTCTTCAATGTTAGACAAGCTCTTATTGGAGGCAAAATAGCATAATGGTTCACAACATTATGCATGCAGTCGAGTGCCTAGGATTGAAGATTCATTGGACTTTAGCCGAGGGCTACTTCTAAGGCCATAAAGCCTTGCACTACTGCCCTTTTGGCAGATTAGCAGAAGGGCTATCCATCTTTCCTCAAAGGATGAAAACTCCTTCGTTCTTTCCTGATATTCATTTTAGATTCACTGCTCAGTGGATAAATCCTATCACTGGTCTGCTGCAGATATTGACGGTGTGCAGTGCCTTAAACAGCAGATTATAGTCAGTTAATTTAGTTTTAATATTTTCTTCTTTGTTTAATTAAATTTTAAGCTCATTTAATTTAAATTTAGCTACTAACTGTCCCTTGCAGACTTCAGAGCACATTTTTGGATTTTTCTGTTGTAAGAACGGTGGGTAATTTTCGTTGCAATTTGACAAAGTGCCTTTACCCTTTAGTGAATGACTTAGTGACTACTAAAAATATTTTTCACTACTATTTTAATTTTCCAATGAGTATATGTTAAGTGATGCTGTCTAGTAGTCTATAGTTTACAATAACTTTGCTTAAAGTATGGACCTTGAGCAGCTTCTTCAGCTCCCTGAGGTCGGCCTCCTTGTTCTCCAGCTTCAGCGTCAGTGTCTTGGTTTCTTCCAGCTGCTTCTTGACGAACTGTGCCCTCAACATTATGGGAGGAGTTATCTGAAAAATTTAATAAACATTTCATTTAAAAAACAAAGGGTATTAATGATTTATAAATACAGAGCAAAAGTGTGTTAGAGATGAATGTGAGAAAAAAGAAGAAACTTTGACATAACAATGTATTAACACATTAACGACGGGAGCAAATCAAAGGTAAAAATCCCCTCAAGTCAGGGGGCAATTTGCGAAATAATGCGCTAAAACAATAGATTTCGTAAATTTACAATAAATTAAAAACTTATTTACCGATTTTGATACAGATTTGAATATTATTTTTATTGATATTTAATAAAAATACAAAAATTAAATGAAATCCGCATTTGTTGGGTTAAAAGTTACTTATTACCCACTAATCAAAGAATTCCGATAAGTGCAAACCGCACACTGAATATTGTTTGTTATTTTTTTGTCAAGCGGGTCTGTCAAGTGCAAATATATATTTGTGCTCTTGCAGGAATTTCAAATTTATATTTTTCCATAATTTAATTTTATTATGTTTAAGTTCCATACATCCGAATCACGTAAATAAACGTACACCGACTAATTAAGTTTAGTCGACCCTTACAAAATAGATGCCATGTAAAGCCTTCATGAGCTTGGTAGATATATGAGCCTCATAAAATAGCTACTTTACTGTTGAAATGTTCAAAATAAACTGAAACAACTAGATTTAAGTCAATAAAAAAAATTACTATCT
>JAGTXR010000493.1:0-54459 GCA_022606575.1 Glossosoma conforme
GTTTGCTTTCAATTTAAAAAGATATTATGAAATACTAGGTATTATATTTTTTTAATTATTATGAATTCTAAAATTATAATTATTTCACCAAGTATTGTCAGTTGATAACCTTAATGTTAGTGTCATATCAATCAATTTATTTTCATTTTTCAAAAGTGAATTTCAAAACGTAACATTCACTGTGAAATCAATTATGCCACCCAAACGAAAAGCAATAGGTCAAGAGTTCAACTCAAGCACGAATGAAAAGGGCATCTCGAGCTTCAGAAACAGTCGAGCAAAGGAGAGCAAGATTGGAAACAGATCGAGTACACACTACTCAAACCCGTTCACATGAAACAGATGAGCAACGGGAAGCAAGATTGGAAGCAGATCGAGTACGCGTAGATCATACAAGACGTACACTGCATGCTGATTTAAATCATAGTGCTTTCCATTACGATCCTAATTATGATTACAGTCTGCACCCAAGTATTTTTATTGGAAAAATTGATAAATTATGCGTGTATTGTAGTGCCTTTAAATTTAAAAATGAAACACTAGGAATGTGCTGCACGAGTGGAAAATTGAAATTGCCAGAATTAGATTCACCCTCCGAACCTTTATTAACGTTGGTATGGGGTGATACAAGTGAATCAAAACATTTCTTGACAAACATACGAAAGTACAATTCTTATCACTACCACTGCCGAACGCAAATCATTCCTCATCGTACAAATGGTCATGTTTATCAAGTCTCAGAAACGCATCGATCGTACGATGGATTGCAATATCCGATTTTATATTGGCAAGGAGAAGACGGATACTATTTCAACATCCCGTTGAGAAATCCACAAACAGATGAGGAAACGACTAAGAAAGTCAGTGCCATGAATTACTATTCATATCGATTGATGATTCGTGAAAACGCTGAAAATCATATCCTAAAAGGTCGAAATTTGTTCTATCAATACATATTCGTGAAAATAGAAACTGAACGACTCCTGTACATTTGATTAACTCAAACCAAGTTGCGTTCCGCAAAGTATATTCATTTACGCGATGCAGCTGTAAATGATGGCTGAAAAACAAAAAAACATTGTGTATCCAAAAGCACTCCAATAAATAAAAACACATACGGGCGCCACTGTCAAATTTAGGTAAGAACAACATAACCTAAGTTTATTGTTTCTAATTGGCTCCGGTCACGCCTCAAGTCCGACTTATCCAATCGGAAGGCGAGAGGATCCCGACGAGGCGTTTCCATAAAAACTCGCGGTTTATTTTTTTTTTAGTGGCATTGCAACGCATGCTGGGTAAACGCTAGTATATATATATAATCGTGTCGCAAACAACTGGGTCAAATCTTGTCTATCCAGAAGTAGGCGATGTCGAAGGCGATACTTCCGGTCATCATCAGGTCTTTCTGGTGCATCTACTCGGACACAACGCACACTCCAGAAGGTGTGACAGGGTCTGCTCCACGCCGCAGTCACATTCAGTCAGTCCGCTGTAAAACTGCCAGTTTTTCATTTGTGTCGTCTTGCATACTCCGGTCCGAAGTCTGTTAAAGGACCTTCATATATTCCACCCCTAATCGTGTCCAGGGGCTAGGTTCTCTTTCGGGGCAATCCAGGTATTCCCCTAAAAAGTGGTTATGATGATTATCTTTACTATAAATTACTAATTGAATAAAAATTATTATAAATCATAATATCTAAATATAAATAAGACTATGAGCTAAATCAAATACTCGTATTATCACATTGGACAAAAAAATTAACCAACTTAATTTATCAACAGAGATCAAATCATGGTAGTGAGTAAACAATGACTGCATGCTTAAAGACTGTTACATATGCGATCGCTTATTTTTGACATGTTTAATAAGTATTTATTTTGCGTGTAATTCGTCACTTTGCCCGACTTGTGTGGCGTTCGGTCTTACGAGTCCCAGGCGCGGATGTATGCAAACGAGGCATGAATCATTTATTTTTGTTTATTTGCAAGCGAAACGAGAGGATGGAATAAAAAATACACGCTTTCCACCGCACATGTGGAGTGGAGGATGTTGCGAGCAAACATTATGCGAAAGTAAATAAAGGATTTCGCAATATTGTTGGGATTCGACGGTGTAATTTTTATTTATGCACACTTGTTAAATTACAGGATTTGAGCAAACAGCGATAGCAGCGCTAATAGACGCGCGATGCCACGTTTAGAAGCGGAAGCATTTTTTTTTTTGGAAAATATATACAAACTGTCTTCTTTGCACTTTTTCAACTCTATTAAAAATATATTTAATTTCTTCTTTTATAATTTTTTTTTTGTGTAATCGCAGACCATGTCAAGACCAGTGCACTCTATGACACTCAGCCAGGGAGGCTAGACGCTGCATGCAGGAAACGTGTGTTGTGTTCGTGTTTGTGTGTGGGTTGGGGAGATTGCAAGTGTATATTTATCTGTTTCTTGATGAGATCCAGATTGTAGGAAGGAGGAAACACAGACGCTGAAAGAGTATTCCATAGCTTATCGGTGGCATTAAGAAAGAAACTTTGGAAACCAGCAGTTCTTGGTCGACATATGTTAACCGTGTATGGATGTTCGGCAAGCTTAAAACGAGTTTGTCGGTTGTGGGTGGGTGCAGGAGGAATTAGTTAGATTGATTCACTTAGTCTTTTCTACCGTTATTACCACGGTCGCTGCTCTTCGGAACTTAATGAACTCATTCCTCCTGCACCCACCTACAACCGACAAACTCGTCTTACACTTGCCGAACATCCATATAAGGTTAATATGTGTCGACCAAGAACTGACAGTTTCTAAAGTTCCTTTCTTAATGCCACCGGTAAGCTTTAGAATGCTCTTCCAGCGTCTGTGTTTCCTCCTTCCTACAATATGGATCTCTTCAAGAAACAGACAAATATACACTTACAATCTACGCCCTAGACGGGAGTATTTGCAGCAAGTATTCGAGGACATGAATTGTAGCGCTTATGCTGAGCTGAAAAGGGTTGCGGAGGACCGAGAGGAATGGAGATCGAGATGCAAGATTCTGTTGCTGCAAACCAATCCACCGGATTGATACTACGAAGAAGAAGAATCTACCCAACCCACACACAACATACGTTTTCCGCGTGCAGCGTCCAGCCATCCTGGCTGAGCGTCATATAGTCGACTGATCTTGACCGGCTGTGTTCTCCTGCATGCGATTACATAACAAAATAACAGATTTACTTTCTCTACGACGCTAAGTAAATAGACTGCGTATTTGTTGTGTGTGATGTAAGGTTTAAAAAGTTTAAAATTTTTGGGCTAACAGTGCCATGTGCCGTGCCAAGCAATTTTCACATAGTCTTTTATATACAAATAACAATCTCAAAGAGATCGGTCATCGACTATGTGGGGGGGCAGTAAGAGTTGGCACTGTTATCTCCCCAACGCACTAGCACTGCGGTCGGGCTTATATTCCGCTGCCACGGCGTTGCTCTTGCAAGTTTCGTATTACTACTAGCGACATCTTATGAAGTAAAATTAAATTAAATGCATTAAAATAATTCATACAATGCATTTTATAATTTAGTTGAATTAAATTTGATTGGATTTTTTTTTTAATTTACCTTAGATGGATTAAAAATTAAAATGTATTTAAAGAATCCTCCTTCCTTTTTAATTTTATATTTTGTCTTGATTTTATGATGATATATTTTTTGATCACGCTAAGAGTTTCTAGATATCTAAAAACTATACATTTTTTAAATATTGGATCGATAATTCTTGGTGGTAGCTACTCTATTCGAGAATTATTTTTCTGTGTATAGTTCAGTAAAGAAACAGATAAATATACACTTGCAATCTCCCCAACCCACACACAAACACGAACACAACACACGTTTACTGCATGCAGCGTCCAGCCTCCCTGGCTGAACGTCATAGAGTGCACTTGTATTGACCGGCTGTGCATGCGATTACATAAAAAATAAATGGAAACATATATTATTCATTAACACTTCAACAGACTTACCGATTTACTTACAAATGAAATATATTTTGGCCATTTTTGATGATAATTTCAAAAATGTTACACTTACATCTAAAGAATGAGCCTATAAACACAGATGAAAGGATAGTACACTAATACTTTTCTACTCTTGTAAGGACAATAAAAATTTGGTTTATAAATGCCAACGATAATCTCCATAATTCCCTTTAAATATCTGTGCATCATATCATCTTCGTAGTATTAATCCGGTGGATTGGTTTTCAGCATTAAAATCTTCATCTCGCATCAGCATCTTGATCTCCACTCCTCTCGGTCCTCCGCAACCCTCTTTAGTTCAGCGTTAGAGCTACAGCTCATGTCGTCGAACACTTGCTGCTAATACTCCCGTCTAGGGTGCTCTCTACAGTCTCTACAATGTCGTGAAGAAGACCATCGTGACGCATGATGTGACCGATCCATCGGGCTTGCCTATAAGATAGTTTTTGGAGACGTGGTCTCTCCAGAATCTCATTAAGAACCATATGAATAAACTCTTCTAATCTCCTCAATTCATATTCAAACAAAGACGACATGTATTAGCACCACTACAACACTTTTATTACCATTTTTTACAATACCACTGATTTCTTCCGAATGTGCTGTCATACACGGGATTTTTTAAAAACAATGGTATTCATCATCATTGATATACTCGTAAAAATATTCAAGATACGCAAGTAAGAGATAAATATATTCATCCATACATAATAATACGAATGGAATACAAATATTTAAATAATACTTATTGTTAAATTTACCCATCACAGGAGCGTTTACCAAATATTCAACGGGCCATATGTTCCAACTTGTATATTTCATTTTTCAAAAAATATTATTTTCTTACATTTTGTAACACAAAAATAATAAAACACTAAGGCACATAACGCTTTAATCTACATTCTGATCTTACAATTCCTTGGTTTAGAGCCATAGTATATTTAATTAACATTTTTAGTAGTTTCAACAAAAGCCTACTAAAAACATACAAACTTAAAAACATAAAAAAAAACTTTAAAAAACCTCAAATATTAAATTATTCGATTCTCTCTACTTTGACTGCATTGGTTGAGAGTTCCGGATAGAATCCAGTACAAGTTATGCCTTTTAGCTTATAAAACAATTAATGGCACTGCACCGGATTATTTGACAGAACTGACCAAGCCTTCGTAGATAAGCGCGCGTGGATAGACACTTAGATCAGCCAGAGCAAATAAAAGCACCCTGCAGCTGAAGGGAGGTAGTCCTTGAACGGTCTTTGGCAATCTCGCTTTCAGCTACGCGACACCAATGGAACTTCTGAGTAGCATAAAGAGAACCTTGGGAGGCATCCTTCAAAAATGCCCATTCAAGACCCACCTTTTTACTCAAAGAATCAAAGAAGCGCTTTTGAAATGACCATTCGGTCATAAAAAAGCGCTTTAAAAATACTGATATAATAATATTAATACTTTGTTTTCACACAGATCAGGTTGCATAACACTGCTTAGTGTGATCCACATTAAAATTAAATATTTATTTAAGTATTTATCTACTAAATATGATATTGGATTTATTATCTGTGTGTAGGAACTGAAAACGTTCACTGCAGATGAATTTAAATACATTTTGCTTACAAGTCCCATTGAGAGATAGATCTATACTCAAAGGGCCTCTAAAATATGGAATCTGAAGAAGAATAGACACATTAAAGTGGAAATAGGAATAACAGTCTGTCGAAAATACGATCATTGAGTGGAAGTAAAATTGTAGGAGTGGTGTCCAAGGGTTGGCCAACGGGTGTTAAGTGACCTCCTGCATGTTGAAATGGTGACGTGTTTTCAACATGGTTCATTCATTGGGTTATGTACCTTTGCTTTTACTCTAATATGCTCACGAGGAAGAAGCGGACGTAAGCAGAAAACAACGGTCGACAAGAGTCGTGAGATGTAATGAAAAATAATTTTCCATGGGCAGGTAAGCGCGCGTTGCTCGGTCCGGGCGCGTCCCATGGGCGCGCGGGGACACATTTTTGAAAGGGTCGGGGTCCCGCGGGAACCTGTCCCGGGAAGATAAAACAAAAACACTGGCAAAGTAAATGGGCTCTTTGATATTATGGCTTACTAATGGCCTGGAAATACGTAGCAACGTATGTAGAGCGCTTTAACTGTCAGCGCTTGGAGCGCAATTATCATCGGTGGCAGTGATACGAGTATGTACGAGTGTGTACGAGTATATTGATTCTCTACATTATGTATACGAGTATATCCACTATTTAGTCACTTTATTTTACAATTATTAAAGAATTTTTCATACCTGTCATACAATCTGCATTGCTTCAAGAAACATCAATATACAGGTACACTTGCAATATTCCCAACTTGAATATTCTGTAGATTGATTGGCAGCAACAAAATCTTGCATCTCTATCTCCACTCTTCTCGATCCTTTGCAACCCTCTTAACCTCAGTATAAGACCTGCAACTCATGTTAAAAAAAACATATGAAAAATATGATATCTCCTTCCGCTACCAATTGGAACACTATTTTATTAATTTAATAAAAAAACAGAAAAACGCTCTTATCTTCTCAATCATAGCCTACGAGGGTGATCCCTAAAATAAGTTTCCCATGGCACTACAGTCTTTAAAAGCGCTGTTATGGTGGATCCCGCAATTCTATAGTGTATTTTGGTGCCCCCACTCCAAATCCCTTCCCTAGCAAGCTGCCTGTGGAGCTCAGTCTTGGCTTGGCAGCCGTACGTGATGCATCTCCCCCTCGCTTCGCCTGCCAGGTGTGAGTGACCCTTTTCCTGTCTGCAAAAAACACAGCGTCGGTAGAAAGCCATTCCCAGTTATGCGAAATCTATGGAGACAAATGTATTGGCGTACAACACGTGCGCAAATGGTGCAGAGAGTTCAAGAAGATATTAGAAAAGAGTTTAGTTAGATGCACATAGTTATCTATACAAGTAAACGCTACCAATCATGCAATACAATTTTAATTGATGGAAAATGTGATGATGACATCCTCCCCTTGCCAGATAAAACATCAGATTTCATATTTTTCACTTGTTAAAACCACTTCTGGTTCAATCGGCAAACTACAAATTTAATAAAACCTTTGCTGCTTTATGATAGTATTAATTCATGTATATTCTTAAATAATATGTTTCCCCTAAGAAAATCTTCATGGGATACATTTTCAATGTAAGCTTTGCTCAAGTATTTCCTCTCTAGGTGATTGAATTTTAAAACCTAATCTTACTCGCAGTAACTTATTTTTTACGGATATTTTTCTTGATATATGAAGTAACCGAAAAAAATAAACATTAATATGGAAAGGAAAAGTTACTCACATTAAATATTTAAAAACGCTCCTGTGGAATTACAAGATTTATTTTACAACTTATCTATATATATAAAAGAAAGTCGGGTTATATTTGTTTTTATAACTCAAGAACGGCCTAACCGACTTGGCTGAAAATTGGTGGAAAGGTAGCTTAGAACCCAAAAACGTCCATGGTATACTCAAATTTGATTAAGAAAAAATATTGAACATTTACGTAGACATGTTTTCAAACAAGACTATTGTCATTTGACAGATGTCAGTTGAAGAAAATGTTGCTATAGCCAACGCCATAACTAAAAATGAAGCAATAGTAGGTATTGTAAGTAGGTACCTACGTAAGGTACGGAATATTTTGAAACAAAAAAGAAAACAAAAGGCAGGAAAAAAAAGACAAAAACAAAATAAATATTAGTGAAAATATCAGTTTAATCTTTTATTTGTTAAAAATGTTATAACAAAAAGCAAATGGAAGGGCATCTTCTTATTCTATTGTGTTATTTTTATTTTTTATTATTTTCTCTATTATTGTATATTTATGTATACTATTCTCAATATATGTTTCTAAATATTTGTAAAAAAATTGGAATTTCGATTCTGTATATCTATATATATAAAAGAAAGTCGGGTTATATTTGTTTTTATAACTCAAGAACGGCCTAACCGACTTGGCTGAAAATTGGTGGAAAGGTAGCTTAGAACCCAAAAACGTCCATGGTATACTCAAATTGATTTGATTAAGAAAAAATATTGAACATTTACGTAGACATGTTTTCAAACAAGACTATTGTCATTTGACAGATGTCAGTTGAAGAAAATGTTGCTATAGCCAACGCCATAACTAAAAATGACGCAATAGTAGGTATTGTAAGTAGGTACCAACGTAAGGTACGGAATATTTTGAAACAAAAAAGAAAACGAAAGGCAGGAAAAAAAAGACAGAAACAAAATAAATATTAGTGAAAATATCAGTTTAATCTTTTATTTGTCAAAAATGTTATAACAAAAAGCAAATGGAAAGGCATCTTCTTATTGTATTGTGTAATTTTTATTTTTTATTATTTAACTCAAAAACTGCTGAACCGACTTGGCTGAAAATTGATGGAAAGGTAGCTTAGAACCCTAAAAAAAATTAAAAGATACTCAAAATTGATTTGATTAAGAAAAAATATTGAACATTTACGTAAACATGTTTTCATACAAGACTATTGTAACTTGACAGCTGTCAGTTTAGACGGTGTTGCCATAGTCAGCAACATAACTAAAAATGACGCAATAGTAGGTATTGTAAGTAGGTACCTACGTAAGGTACGGAATATTTTGAAACAAAAAAAAAAAAAAAAAGACAGGAAAAAAAGTCAAAAACAAAATAAATATGAGTTAAAATATCAGTTTAATCTTTTATTTTTAAAAAATGTTATAACAAAAGGCAAGGAATCTGACAACTGATATTATTATTGTCTATGGTTACATAGATATTTTGAAGTCTATCGGTTGACGTTTTGTTTCAAGAACTTTCGAGTTTCTGTTAGCTTAATGTGCCGATATTTGCGACCAAAACGATCGAATCTTTCACGAAAAAGCCATCATGGAACTAGGGATTGAAACATTACGAATGTAAGGCAGTGATTTGGTGGTTCTTGGCATCCTAACCTCGAATACCAACGATGAAATTGCGCGCTTTCAAGTTTGGTACAAAGCGATTTGGCGTATATTCGCAATCTCTTATCACGAACTTCATACTGCTGTTGTGCATTTGGCGGTGCATCTGGAGAATGGTCATTGGGTATATTTCACGGCTTCAAATGTTGTTCAACGTGCTGAGACACCTCCAGCGACAACATTGACAAGTCTCTTTACGATATGCCAAAGCGATCCGTTTGCACGAACTCTAGAATGGACGAGGATTTAATCCGACATTCAAGGTATTTATTTATTTATTTTTGTACTTACACACAATCTAATTAACAGAATAACATACTACACTTATTGTTTTGAATTATGTATGCTAATTAAAAAAAAAAAGTGTTTTTAAATTAGTAATATTGTCTTTGCTTTTGATTCTGTAGATACAAGGACAGATTCACCATCGAATCGGATCATTCCAACCTCTCGAAGATGCACAGCATAAATTTGTACAAATATACTTCAATGACAATATGGAGGAAGAGCTTGATCGAGGTCTACAAAGTCGTGATCAGAGCGGATAAACGACTATCTGGTACACACGTCGTGATACTGGGCAACTACAACAGATATCTGAAACACGTCGTTCATATGACACGTTGCAATACCCACTGATGTTTTGGCAAGGAGAAGATGGATATTATTTCAATATCAAAATGAAAAATCCATTGAATGGTGAGTAATCAATATATATATAATCAATATCATAGTTTTGATTCCGTCATGACATACATTTTTCAGTGCTTGGTTTTGCTTTAGGTTTCCAATAAATGACCAATTACACTGCTTATTACCAGGAAAATAACAGACTTAAAGATAGAGATAATTTTTTAGAGAAAATTGGACAAATAACCGGCAAACGATTTAAAATCATTTATCTTCACCCCTTTATAATTATGCTACAAATATGGATGTTAGCTTTACATACAAAATTAAAAATCTATTGTCTTAATTTCAGGTGAAGAAACTACCAAGAATCTAAGCTCGATGAATTATAACGCATATCGTTTGACGATTCGTCGAAATGCTGACAACTACTTGCTGAAGTTTCGTCGATTACTGCAATAGAATTCAACCAGACCAAATATATGATATCATATGTACCGAAAAATTCAACTTAATAAAATCCAAAATCTGCTCATTTATTGCCTTTCGGGTGAAACAAAGTTCACCGGGTCAGCTAGTAATAATATAAAGATTAACGGGACATAACATGTTTATGTCTTATGAATGAATCGTGTTGAAAACACGTCATCATTTCATGATGCAGGGGGTCGCTCAACGCCTGTCGGCAAATACTTGGACACCACTCCAACACTTTTTTTTCCAGTCAATGATCGTATTTTCGAAAGATATATCCTTCCGATTTCCACATTAATGTGTCTATTCTAACGGTAGCAACTTATACTCGAGTTCTTCTTCAGTTTCCATCTCTTAGAGACCCTATAAGCATGGATCTCTAAATGGCACTTAGGGTATCCTTTACAAAAATATATAAAGTATTCAAAGTGTGATGAAATTCAGTTCTTGTAAATCTTTTTTATTAAGTACATATTGTATATACTACACATAATATTCCAGCCCTGTATATTTGAGTGTGTTTTTTTTAATTACGGGAAACCCACTCACATCGTGATGCTTCAGCACTTTGTTCGAGGTCGATGAGAGTCATCCGAAAATCCTGCCGAAACTCAACGTTCTGACTTGCCCGGGATGCTCACTATAGCCCACCGGGGAGAACATAAATTCTGTTTACACTCTGACGAAGAGAGAGCTCCGAGCCGAAGTATCACGTCAGTACAACTGAGTCAGTGGCGTCAGTGAAAACACACATTTATATAATAACATGCATGTTTCACAATATTGATTATAAATGATAGATATTATTATGAATGTACATTTTTAGTGTCATAATTTAAATAACTTCTTAGGTTTTCACGGCCAGATTTGATATTGTGGATTTTGGGTTTAGCCGTGTGTGACGAATTACTCCTTTCCGGCTTCTTCATGGTTGATGATTTAGTAATAAGTCGGTGTCTGGAGGTAGTTAAGTCGTCAGCCTAACGTCCCACCACGAACGTCATGTCGGAGAATTATGAACGGTGGGTATGTTCTAAGAAGCGTACTTCCACGAGTGTCAAAATGAGTATGTTCTAAGGAGCATACCTCCACGAACGTCATGTCAAACTGTGGTTGTCATTGTTTGTCTGGTCAGGTTTTTGAGTATGTGCTTGAGGTGGAAGCCATGCTGTTTTGAGAATCAAACCGTCATCCCTGTTGATGTTGATGGGGTGTCTTTTGATTTCAATGGCTTCCATTTCTAGGCCACAATATGTCATAATTTAATTTCCGAACAAATTGACGACATTAAAAATACAATGATGTCAAATTAAAAATGTTTACATTTCATTTTTTTTTGTTTGTTTGCATTTGATTTCTTTCTGTTCGTTCGAGAAGAATGAAGAGGTTACATACTCGTAGAATGAAACAAGTAAAATAAAAATAAACATTTCAATTACAAAACTCTAACGGATTTTTTATTTGCGCCGTTCTCATCTCAACGATGTAAGAGTGACAACTGCCCAATATTTATCTTTAATTATGTTTTCACAAAATAACTATATCGTATTGATTTCCTTATAATGTAAGTTTAATTTATGTTTCCTTATAATGTGATTATAAAATTAGTGCAGAGCTCTTTGCCATACTTTTCAGGAAAAGGCTTTTCAAAAGAAACCTTTTACTTCTAAACTCTGCTGCATCACAGATCAAGATACTGAGAAACTCCAACGCTCACAAATGAATTCCGTGAATCAGCTATCCGAGTTATACGAACTATATAACGTAAGCGGATCATCGCTTGTGTTTAACGTTAGCTCTTAATCGTCCAGGCAAACTTCATACAATCCACACAAAGGATACTTTTTATCTCTCTACGTAAGTCAAAGCTTGAAGAATATTTAAAAGTATTAAATGTATATTTTTTTGGAAATTAATTTCGTTCTTCATGTAACTTTGTAGCTAA
This sequence comes from Glossosoma conforme, assembly GCA_022606575.1. Lineage (NCBI taxonomy): Eukaryota > Metazoa > Arthropoda > Insecta > Trichoptera > Glossosomatidae > Glossosoma > Glossosoma conforme. The sequence goes on from JAGTXR010000493.1 coordinate 12,057, forward strand.
AGCATTTAGCGATCTCACGAATCGTTATGCGCAAATCTGCATCAATAAACGCCTTTATTTTGTCTTCATCAGCTACGACTAGATTTTTTTATGTAAACACATACAGGAGAATACCGACAGATTGTGATGGTATTCTGAATCTCATCTGTGGAATTCTGTGACGCTTACCATAGTGCATAAGGCTAAACGCTGCATGTGGAGTGTTGATCCACCATCGTCATATACTACAGCCCGAGATGAACGCATCATCTTTATTATTACAAGAATCTGCTATGAATGGGTGGTCTTCACTAGACAACTTTCGTCTACCACCAATTTTAATAAATAGGCTTTGACTGACATTTTACGGGTCAGGGATCAAATTCACACCAACCTGGGTACTTTAGAGCTCAGATATCGATTAAAAATCTTTTTTTTAACCTCCGTCGGGGATCGAACCCAAGATCTTTGACTTGCAAAGCAAACGCTTTGACCGTTGGGCTATACCCGCCGGCAGATTAAACTAGATTTCCAGAACCTAGTATATTATCAATGCTTGTTTGAAATTATTCAAATCAGTTTTAGCACTAGCATTCTGTCGTTACATTTTTAACATACGAGACATATCAGTCTCTTACTAGACTATTTGATATATTATGGAGATTAGATATGCTTATCAGTGACTTTTGTATTCGCTTGCACTGTCAGAGTGTTTCTTTATTCTCGTTTGGACAGAGTGTTACACTGTAACAGTTATTATACTTCTCAAGAGACTAATTATTGTAGCCCAACCGGCACAGAGAAAAAGCCAAAGGATGTAAGCAAATTAAAAAGAGAAATAATACATTCGTATAAATGAAAACTAATATCTTTTGTTAATATAAATCAAAGTATTATGTATATACTGTCATGATACCGTTTATGGCTAAAGGGTGGAAAATGCTTTCCAGAATTCACAGTTTTAATCCCCGACAAAACTGAAATTAAAATAAAAACAACATATAAAGTCGTGTCGGAAACAACAGGATCAGATTCTGTCTGCCCAGAAGTGGGCGACGTCGATGGCGTTACTCCCGGCCATCATCAGGTCTTCCTGGATGCAGGTACTCGGACACAGCGCACACTCCAGAAGGTGTAACAGGGTCTGCTCCAAGCCGCAGTCACATTCAGTCGATCCGCCATAAAACTGCCTGGCCTTCATGTGTGTTCTCATCCTGCATACTCCGGTCCAAATCTATTAAAGGACCTCCATATATTCCACCCCTGGTCGTGTCCAGGGACTAGGTTCTCTTTTGGGGCAATCCAAGTATACCCCTCAGATGAACTTCTCTACATGTTCAGCCGCAGGGTAGCCTCAGGTATTACCAGTTCCGTTGTCGACTGTAGAAATCTTCTTCTTGATTTGAGTCGTTTGGTTATCTTTTGATACCCAAACATTATATAAAAGACAATTATATTCTCTCTTATACGTTGATGTGAGTATTCCAGTGACTTGATACTTATTTTATATAATTATTTGTCACATATCTCGTATAACTATACTTCACATCCTAGCAATTCATATTTTCTGTTTTAACATATGATACAACTTTTTTAGTCAAGTCATCATCATAATCATAATCGCGCCCCTAACTGGAGCTTATGATCGTCACGACCTGCCGCTACAAAGATGTCACTCGACGTGATACTCACCTCATTCTGTTAGCTCTGCCTTCCGTAGCTTTACCGAGTACATTTTATGTATAATACTCGTAGCTCTCGACGGCTTTCCAGGACGGAGCGAGCACATGGACTTAAAGAAAAAGACCTGTAGTTAACACACTTGTGCGGCATCCGTTGTACATGTCCCTGCCAAGTCCACCTTTGTCTTTTGACCAATTCCAATATGGAAGACTACCTTGTCTTCCTTTTCCGATCTCTTACTACATCTCGTCATTCCTCAGAGATTCAAACCATCATACTCTCAGTATTCTACGCAGACAACTGTTTACGAAACATTGTATGGCTGCATTGTTATCTAAATTGTTCATCGCAAACATGTTTACCTTCACATCAAGAGAGAGGTCTTCTTCGTTGTATCAATCCGGTGGATTGGTTTGCAGCTATTGCTGATGCATGGGATGTCTTTTGGACCTTCAATGTGGTTTTTTTTTTTTTTTTTCACATCCTTATGCCATTGACCATAAAGCTTTATCCACTTTTGGAGAGCATTTACTACCTCCAGGACAATAGAGTGCCCTAACCAGCTTGACCTGATGAGATTAGCTGGGTCCTGGCTTATTCCGGCCAACACTTGGTCCCTGTCTATATTGGCGAACTGATGTTGTCGCTCGACCCCCACCACGAGAAGGATCAGGATTTTCCTTTCATCGAACCTGTGACCATAAGGAATTTCGTGAGTTCTCCAGTACATTAAGTGAGAGGTAAAGGTCGGTAAAATAAATAAAAATATTTGTTAACACCCGATTGATCAGTCGAACATAATAAAAAAAAAACAAATTTTAATTCCTAAATACACAAAAAAAGGATTTACATACATCTTCTATTGGTGAGGGTATTTTACGTCATCTAACACTTTTGGATTGAGCGAAAAAAAAGCAATAAATAATAATTGCCTTCATGTCCTCGTAAACGTACAAAAACTTTTTGGAACAAATTGACTGACGTGTAGACGTTTGAAACGGCTCACTCATCGATGTCAGCCGTTCACAAAATTCTCGTCTCTTAGATCCCATTTCGGTTAAATAACGAAGATTTTCAGACAGGTCGCGGGCGGCGGGATCCCGCAAAATCGATTTCAATAAAAGGGGAGCGAAAGTCATCTCGCAAAGAAAAATTATCTCTTTTATGGATTTCATTGACTTTTTAAAACCCCCGAAGGGCCCTTCCGCTCGGTCTGAGCACTTTTCTTCCTGTAAACTTAAGAGTAATCCCGGTGATAACATTTCCACAATGAAACGGTAGAGGAGTTCTGTGTTTTCAGCTGAAATATGATAATTTTAATTCATCGGAATTTCAGATTTCAATGAATTGATTTAATTATATTTCTTTAATACGATTATGCTTAAATATATAAATGGATTCATATTAAAATATGTATTTAGAGCACTTTTTTATATTTTTAGAACATCTGTTATAAACCATTTTTTGCCGGCGGGTATAGCTCAATGGTCGAAGCGTTTGCTTTACAAGTCAAAGGTCGTTGGTTCGATCCCCGACGGAGAGAGAGAAAAAAAAGATTTTTAATCGATTTCTGAGCTCTATACTACCCCGGTTGGTGTGAATTTAATCCCTCACCCGTGAATTGCCAGTCATACCCTATTTATTTAAATTGTTGGTAGACAAAAGCCATTCCGTGAAGACCACCCATTTATAGTAAATTCCTGTAATAATAAGGATGATGCGTGAATCGGGCTGTAGTCTATGACGTTGGCGGATCAAAACTTCACATGCAGCGCTTAGCCATATGCATTATGGTAAGTTATGGTAAGCGTTATAGAATTCCACAAATAAGTCTTCAGAATTACTATAACTATCTGTCGGTATTCTTATGTATGCGTTTCCAAGAAATGGCAGAAATGGTGACTTCCAGGTGACTACACGTAACATTAAATATAATGGAAAGGATTGCAAGGCTGTTTTAGTCTTATTATCATGGACTCTTCCGAATTTTGTCGTTTGATCCTTCTTGCACCTATATCAATATAAACTGTAAAGCTGTGGAACTCTTGCTACGCATGCGTTCATGGTTGACATATGCTGACTGAGAACAAACCTCTTTTCAGTTTTCTTCCAGCCGGCAGGTAGAGCTCTCCATTTTTAAACGCATCAATGTCACATATCTTCACTACATGCAGCGTCTTTAGAAACATATTGCACGTGTTGTATGCTCGGATATTGTTTAAAAAATCAAGATTATCTTATAAACGACCAGTGGTAGCATACGGGATCCCAAATTTGCGTCCTTCAACGCCCTAGCAGGCCAATGTATGTAATGTTTCGCACAATAGATTCTTCCGTGAACTTACTTTAATACTATTATTACAAATCAATATAATCCGATTGTGAAATGAACCATAAGCACTCTTGTATGGGACCGTAGGGCATTGAACGATGCAAATCTGCGGTCGGGTAAGCAAACCACTGGGCGTTTAAAGGTTATTATTTATTTGTTTTTATATTTTGAGACCATAAGCGGAAGAATTAGTCATAGTTGATTGCGTTGTGTATAGAATAAAACTGGTGCTTAGTTTGTGACTCGAATGCCAGCGTCTGCCGTTTATTTTTCTCCAAAATTGACGCTATCAATGTCATAAAATATTATATTTAATGTAGATTTGTATGTATGTATCATTTTTTTTAAAATCATGCTTCATTTGCTAATGAACCACCGTTTTCCAGCATGGAAGGCGGGCGTTTTGCATCAAGGTCACATTGTTCAGATTAAGACAATGAAGCATTTTTCAAAAAAATTGTTTCGAAAACTAGTTTTTTGGGGGATAAAGAATCACTGGGAAGATTGCTCGCCCCGGCGGGAGCGCGCGAGCATTCGCCAGGCGGACGTGACGAGGAACGCCTAACGAATCGGCCGCTCGGTGCGCGGCGTCCTGGGAACCATCACTTACCAAGCTGGACGGCCGGCCGACTAGCCATTGGGAGATGAAACAAGAACAACTTTGAGGCTCATAATGTCTGTATGCCTCTAAACTCACGCTTTAAATGATACCTTTAGAAACACAGAAAAAACATGATTTAAATTACAAAAAAATAAATCACGAATTTTCAGTAATCCAAACGCCTTGAAAACGTCATTGTTCCGGAACCAAGGTCACGGTCCCGAAATGACGGCATCAGCTTAAATGGTAATGCCGGAATACCAAGGTTCCGGCACTGAGGATAAATCCAAAGACCAGAGTTGAATTGATACTTATTTAATTGACAAGAGACCCCTTTTTATACCTTAGTCTACAACATGAATAAGCATTTATAAAATTAATATTAATACATTGAATTTCATACACCGCAAATTCCTCGATACTTGTTGTTTTGGACCTCGATCCCCTCAATTTACATCGCACTAAAAAAAGAAGTCCTGCACCTTAAAATGCAAGGTATGCAAAGTAAAGATTGTTCCATAACACACATTGACAGCTCAAATGCAGAAACAAACGTCACGCCAGTGACATCTATGAATACTTCGCAGAACAAGACAAATGTCATAACTGATACAATACTATCTATGCAGGCCGCACAGGTAACTGCTATACCGACTGAGAACACTATTATGAATACTTACAGAAACAGACAAATGTCATAACTGATACATTACTACCTACTCAAGCCGCACAGGTAACTGATATACCGACTGAGAACACTATTATTGTCACCACCTATGCCCAGAAAGCATCTGTCAGTAATGCACGGAAGCCTAATATGAATATCGCCAAAACAGTAACACCGATGGCAAGCGGTAAACATTTAGCTGCAAAACTGCAGATCGTACGAGGCAATTGCTCTAGCACTGGACTGATCACGGTTCCGAGGCAAAGATATTTCGTCATATCTAGACTAGATATCAGCACTAAAGCCGAGGATATTTGCCAATATCTGGGGACCAAGTGTATCAAGGCCTCCTGCATTGATCTACCTACAAAATCTGGCGAATCAAAAACTTTCAGAATAGGTGTTAATGAAACGCAGTTCAAAGAAGTTTTGGATCCGAATCTATGGCCAAAAGACATGATCATCAGACGATTCTATTACGTGCCAGAGAGCAAACTACCACAATACAAAAATGGACCAAAATAAGCAGCTACGTATCGTATCCTTCAATTGCAGGTCAGCTCATCGGACTGAAAAGTATATTATGGAGCTGTGCGACACACACGATATAGTCTTGCTTCAGGAAACGTGGCTCCTTCCAACAGATATAGGCTTCCTGGCACAAATCCATCAGGACTACTTGAGTACCGGCACATCTGCTGTGAATCTCTCTGAAGGCTCTTTAATTGGCCGTTCTTTTGGTGGTGTTGGTATCCTTTGGCGAAATACCTTAAAGACAAGTATTGTGGACTGCAGGGAATCGAGAATAGCAGCTATAGAGATTGAGACGACAGGAGGAAAACTTCTTGTTTTCACAATATATATGCCGACTAACTCCGTTGACAACAACGCAGAATTTACCGATTGTCTATCAAAGATCCATGCAATTATAGAAGAAAGAAACTGCAGTAACTCAGCCGTGTTAGGAGATTTCAATGCTGATCCTAGATCTCTTTTTGGAAAAGAGCTTGCTGTATTTTGTTCAGAAAACAAATATGTATATGCGGATTGCTTAAAAATGCCATCGGACACATCTATATATATAAAAGAAAGTCGGGTAATATTTGTTTTTATAACTCAAGAACGGCCTAACCGACTTGGCTGAAAATTGGTGGAAAGGTAGCTTAGAACCCAAAAACGTCCATGGTATACTCAAAATTGATTTGATTAAGAAAAAATATTGAGCATTTACGTAAACATGTTTTCATACAAGACTATTGTAACTTGACAGCTGTCAGTTAAGACGGTGTTGCCATAGTCAGCAACATAACTAAAAATGACGCAATAGTAGGTATTGTAAGTAGGTACCTACGTAAGGTACGGAATATTTTGAAACAAAAAAGAAGACAAAAGGCAGGAAAAATAAAGACAAAAACAAAATAAATATTAGTGAAAATATCAGTTTAATCTTTTATTTGTTAAAAATGTTATAACAAAAGCAAATGGAAAGGCATCTTCTTATTCTATTGTGTTATTTTTATTTTTTATTATTTAACTCAAAACTGCTGAACCGACTTGGCTGAAAATTGATGGAAAGGTAGCTTAGAACCCCAAAAAAATTAAAAGATACTCAAAATTGATTTGATTAAGAAAAAATATTGAACATTTACGTAAACATGTTTTCAAACAAGACTATTGTCATTTGACAGATGTCAGTTAAAGAAAGTATTGCTATAGCCAACGCCATAACTAAAAATGATGGAAAAGTAGGTATTGTAAGTAGGTACCTACGTAAGGTACGGAATATTTTGAAACAAAAAAAAACAAAAGACAGGAAAAAAAGTCAAAAACAAAATAAATATGAGTTAAAATATCAGTTTAATCTTTTATTTGTAAAAAATGTTATAACAAAAGGCAAGGAATCTGACAACTGATATTATTATTGTCTATGATTACATAGATATTTTGAAGTCTATCGGTTGACGTTTTGTTTCAAGAACTTTCGAGTTTCTGTTGGCTTATTGTGCCGATATTTGCGACCAAAACGATCGAATCTTTCACGAAAAAGCCATCATAGAACTAGGGATTGAAACATTACGAATGTAAGGCAGTGATTTGGTGGTTTTGGCATCCTAACCTCGAATACCAACGATGAAATTGCGCTTTCAAGTTTGGTACAAAGCGATTTTGCGTATATTCGCAATCCCTAATCACGAACTTCATTCTGCTGTTGTGCATTTGGCGGTGCATCTGGAGAATGGTCATTGGGTATATTTCACGGCTTCAAATATTGTTCAACGTGCTGAGACACCTCCAGCGACAACATTGACAAGTCTCTTTACGATCTGACAAAGCGATCCGTTTGCACGTACTCTAGAATGGTCAAGGATTTAATCCGACATTCAAGGTATTTATTTATTAATTTTTGTACTTACACACAATCTAATTAACAGAATAACATACTACACTTATTACTTTGAATTATGTATGCTTATTCTAAAAAAAATGTTTATAAATCAGTAATATTGTCTCCTCGTCCATTCTAGAGTTCGTGCAAACGGATCGCTTTGGCATATCGTAAAGAGACTTGTCAATGTTGTCGCTGGAGGTGTCTCAGCGTTGAACAACATTTGAAACCATTAAATACTGGCCCATTCTCAGATAAACCGCCAAATGCTTTCGTTCATTAAAGTTCGTGATCAGGTTGCCGCCAATATACGCCGCTACAATCGCTTTCGATTACCAAACTGTCGGCATAACGGCTCAATTCTGGCGCAACAGACAACAGACAATATCGGTAATCTTTATTCTACAAACGGCCTAACCATATTGTTTCATGCGCCTGCGTAGTGCCTGCTACAACTGCTGGTCAGCCTGCTGCACGACATCTGTCAGGCTGGCTATGTTCTGGCGGTATCTTGTCTGGCAAGTTCTAAGCTGCAGGCGTAGGATATGAATAAAAATAGGCAACATTTTTAATAAACTGTTTCATAATCAATCTTTTGTTTATTCCGCTTATTGCGTGTGTTGACCATCTTAATGACATCTTGAAACATGCTACAAATGTTCAATGACTCAATACCAACACTTCGTAGGCATATAAACAAATGGCCTACTTTATATATAGATGTCTGGTACAGTCTTAGTAAGTAATGATATGTGTTATTAAACATATGTATATATTTCGCTGTAAACTTTTTCAAGGGAAATGATTTGTAAATTAAAATAATAAATAAATATATGTTTGAGTATGAGAATGGTGCGGTCATGTACTTTTGCATATCAATAGCGGCCACCGTAAAGATTTTACTATTTATTATGTATTTTATTAAATACGAGTATCTTAACTTATTGGAAGTGCAAAATATATTCATTATATTATATTAAATTGTGAATTTTGTATCTTAATTTCTAGATTAATTGTTTTTGTCGTTTACTTACTCTACGACGCTGCGAGTCAAAAAACTGTATATGCGTTAATTACTGTAGTATGCGTTTTTAGATTTACAAATTGGACATTTCCTACTTTATTTTTAAAAAAAAATACAAGAAGTTAACAGTGCAGCTGGAGGTGTAATTTGTGATGTTTGGGAAGTCATAGTCTATCTCAAAGAGAAGGTTCAGCAACTACTTTGAGGGGGGGAATTGGGGTGGTGGGGAATTACACCTATCCACTGTCAACTTCCAATCGTATTACGCTGGAAGTTGTATATATAACGAAAATGCGTGGCTTACGACGTGCGGGAAATAAGAGACGACATCTATGGAGTAAAATCTAATTGAATAAGTGAAGCGTATTCATAAGATGCATTTAATAATTTTGCTGAATAAAATTTGATTTAAATTAATTTAACTTTTATTGATTAAAAATATATTTAAAAAACCCTCTTTCTTGTTTAATTATATATTTATAATTTTGGCTTAATTTTAAAATTATATTTTCGCTAAGAGTTTCTAGATATCTAAAAACTATTTATGTAGAATTTTTCGATCGATAATTCTTCGTGGTGGCTACTTAATTCGTGAATTATTTTTCTGTGTATAGTAATTAATTTTTAATAAAAGGCTGGACTCGATTTTTTTTTTAATTTCTTTATTCGTGACTCCTGGAATATTTACTACATACAGCGCTTCTCGCGGAGTTTACAATAATTATTAAGTTACAGAATTCACGCGGGATTGTCGAATAGTGCAAAATATATGAAAGCACATGCAGGAGAATACCAGTGATTGACGCACGCCATTTATGAGTATGGCTAAGCATTTTTTTGTTTGTAAACACACACAGCAAAATACTGACAGATGGTGATAGTGATTCGAGAGTGATATATTGTTTTCGAGATTATTTATGTTATGAGCCCTTTCAACCCTTTTCAGCCCTGAGCTGAAAAGGGTTGCAGAGGTCCGAGAGGAATGGAGATCGAGATGCAAAATTCTGTTGCTGCAAACCAATCCACCGGATTGATACTACGAAGAAAAGAGCCCTTTCATTACTCGGCGGAATACAAATTATACTGTCAATTATAAAACTAGTATTTGAAGCATAAATTTACTTATCTGGTCTATTTTCATATATCACATTGGTTATTGTGTCTTTTAGCTATCAGATGATGTATAAAAAACTATTCTAAGAAAGTATCAAAACGATATATCTAGGCTGCCGATGTCAACGGTGGGGGAATCTTCCACGGCATATATCGGGTACCGATGCGAACAGGTTAAAGAGTGAATAAACACGTCTTTGTAAATTTATGTAACTTTCCCTAACCTAATCATTTCTCTGGTTTTCTCAACTGGTTACGTTACTTACGATAACCTGGGACATATTATAGTAAACGCTGTATTGATATTGTGGCTTTTAGGTGTATTCGTGTGTGGTGAATTTCTTCTATTAGATATTTCGACCGCCATTGCAGGGGTCTTCTTCAGGGTTGATAACTTTGAAAACCTAAGAAGTTATTTAAACGCTGTATTGTTTTATGTTAAACAGTAGGAAAACTATTCGAAACATGATTATTGATGTCACATGACCATAAGGTTTTAATTAACTAAAAAATAAGTGTTTCCGTATCACTAAAAAATAAGGAAACGCATATGTTGTTTTTTTTTTTAAATACATAATCAAATATAATTCTCACGGCGCAACAATCAGTTTTTATTTCCTTTTCAGTGTAAATGAATAGTTATTGGAAGCACACTTGTTGGTTTTATAATATTTTATCAAATGAGAACTTCCCAATTATCAGTATTTTTGTATAGGTGCTTACTAAATAATGCAAGATACATCTTTTTAACCTTTTGCATCGGTTGTTGGCATATACCGTCAAAGATTGCCCGACCGTTGATATCGGTTTATGTGATATATCGTTTTGCTACTTTCAGTACTCATTGTGACATCTACGGTAAGAAATTGGATGTGTAGTCTTTCCCTTTATCAACCTACATGTATTATTAGCAAGAATCTGTAAAGCATGTAAATAAATATTAGGTTTCGTCACAGGAGTGATTTTTCTGTAAACCACATGTGTCAATGTCACCACATGTATACTGGAGTTACATAATGAACGTTTGTTAAATATAATAGTTTTCTATGCATCATCTGATAGCTAAAGGATAGAAGAACCAATGTGATATATGAAAATAGGTCAGATAAGTACATGTATGCTTCAAATAGTAGTTTTAAACAAAAAAAATGGTTTAAAAAATTCACGCCGTATTGACAGTATAATTTGTATTCCATCGAGCCGTAACGAAAGGGTTAATTACTAGGCAACATGTCTTAAGTTCTTCATGACCTTAAATTAATTCACAAGAGACTAGACTGTTAGAAAGAAAATCGGATATAACGTATGAAGTATAAGTGTTCCATGTAATATTTTATCTATTATTATCCGAGCGGAGAAAAAAATCAATGCCGATTTTCGACCCCACAAAAAGGACAAGGATGCGAAGCCTAGGTCTGTGAGTGATCAAAAAGAGCCCGACAAGTTAAGCGGTCAATCTTGCATAAATAAACAGGTTTTATAAAAGCTAAAGGACTTTTTATAGGGACTTAACCCGACAAAGTCATATTTCTTAAATTGAAAAATTTCTTGGTATTTCACAAGTTTTTTATATTACCTGTAGCATACATTAAAACAAATTAAAGTTCTATCAAAATCCTTGAACTTATGATAAGTCAAATCTGATTCACGTTTATTATATGTATAGTTCGCGATGGCCTTTCATTACGTTGGGAGCTGAAGAAAAGGCGTCTATTGATATTTCAGTGATCTCACAGTTGTATCCCCATATATTTCAGAATTCATATATTTTAAGTTAAGCCATGTACGGTATATCTTAAATAAATATTTTATTGATATTTCTGAAAATATTATGGTTATCATAAGTTCTTCACATATATTTGTGAAAAACTGATGAAGTCTTCAAAGAGTAAAACCACAGTTTTCAAATTTATTTTAAGCAGTGCTCAATTTAATCCGTATTAGAACTGGATACATAAATGATATTATTTTTAATTGGTAATAACATATTAAGTCTATCTTGGACCCACCTACAACCGACATACTAATCTTACACTTTTATTTACACTTAAACACTTATTTATGTATCGCATGTCGCATGCAGGAGACCACAGCCGGCCACAGAGAGGCTGGACGCTGCATGCGGGAAACGTGTATTGTGTTCGTGTTTATGTATGGGTATTGAAATTGTGTATTTATTTGTTTCTTGAAGAGATCCAGATTGTAGGAAGGAGGAAACACAGGCGCTGGAAAAGCATTCCAGAGCTTACCGGTGGCATTAAGGAAGGAACTTTGGAAACTGCCAGTTCTTGGTCGATACACATTAACCGTGTATGGATGTTCGGCAAGTGGAATACGAGTTTTTTTGGATGTGGGTGGGTGGAGGAGGAATTAGATCTTTAAGTTCCGAAGAGCAGCGACCGTGCTAATAACGGTAGAAAAGACAATTACTAAAAATCCTTAATTCTTCCAGTAAGCTCTGGAATACTCTTCCAGTATCGGTTTGTCCTTCTTTATACAATCTGGATCTCTCAAAAAAACAAATCTAAATGTTCTTGCAGACACACATTTCTTACTTAACTATCGTCCAGTAGTCTTTTGAACATCTCATACCCTAATATTTCAAACATTGACATAAATAAACACGAAGAAAATTAATGCTAATGCTTTGACGCTCAGTTTGTAAAATGTTAATGGTAACAAAAAGTAAAATGACTACAGTAGAAGGTAAAAATGTTAGCGAAATCTTTATATTTTTGCCTTTGGAGGGTTAAAAGAAAAGGAAACGGTCTACCTTGGGAGTATTCTCCGTCTCTCGGTTGAAGGACTTGTACGCCTGAAACAAAACATCTAAGATGTTTTGAAAGCAAAATAAAGTGATCGTTGCTGTCTTCATCGAATAAGCTTTCAGGAGTGTCTTTACAAGGAAAGGAGTGTCCCGCATGAAAAAAAAAATGATAAGACCAATTTACCGACATGTACGTATAATATTTTTAACCAATCTGAACGGAAATACTTTAAAACATTTGCAACCACTAAAACGAGTCCTATATAGTATATATTGATATTTATTTAAAGTTTGTGTAAAAAGTAACTATATGCATGCGAAAAATACTAGCAGTCAATGATTTGAAAAATTATCGTATTCCCAAGGTAAAATAGCATTATCTGGCAGTATTTACTTAAGTAATTGAATTGTAAATATTTATGAGAAATGCTAATGTTTCACATGCTTGCTCCAAACAACTTATAGCTTGTACCTACCTTCAGTGATATCAAATATATTAACTTTTATACTATTAAGTTGGAAATGTAGTATTTTTTTCTATTTTTTCAGCATTTACTTTGAGATCATTATAAATTATAAATGTTTATTTATTTACCTTAAGTTTTCTATTAGGAGACTGCAGTTTTGACTAACTCGTAGCCTTTCTCAATCTTTCTCTTTTAAAGAGATAACTGAGCTGCGAAAGTACTTTGTATGTGGTCTAACCCATTATATACCCCATAACCCAAAATGGAGTTATATTATTTATTTAGTTCAATAGTCACAGTTGTTGCCCATTTTTCTTTAATACGAGTTTAGTGGTATAAAAAAATGCAAATCGTATGCTATATTATGTGATCGAAATGGAGTGTTTTTCATTATTTTATTTGTCCACGATTATTTTCATTATACACGCTTCCATACGGTCAGATACTAGCTCGCGCATTTAAATAATATATAAATCAATAGGGAATTACTGAGCTTAAGTGGGATTTCAAAGAGACGTCTCGATATTATTTATTTGGCCAGAGAACTTTCTAAGTATTCTTCCATACATCTCGCTACTACCGTCGGGCTTGCCAGCTTCCAACTCGAAGAAACTTTTCCTATGTTCGAACACAGCGATCCATCACCAATGTTATTTGAAACATTATTTTTTTCATATATCCCTTTTATGTCCAAAACATATAAAGATATCATAAATTTCAGCCACTCAGTTCTGTATATTAAATTAAATTAATCATGCCTTGAGCCATAATTTTTTTGATTCATTTTGTGTGGCCCCCATACCTGAAAAGATAAGGCAAAACCGCCTAAGATGGTATAGACATGGGACACGGAGAGATGAGAACCACATGTTGAAGAAAGCCCTCAACATACCACGCTGAGAAGAAGACCTGTAAGACCACAGGCAATCTGGACTGCAACTGTAGACAAGAATCTGAAAACTCTGGGCTTGACCGAGAATGCAACGCAGGACAGACTCCAGATGATGGGAAATGGCGAGGCTAAAGAAGAGGATGCCTAAACCCATAAAATCCTTGCACCTTAATATCCACCTGGAAATATACTTGTATAGATCCTGACCACCTACAAGGCAGAATCCCGGATACGCGGTAAGCAACAGGCGATATCCCATCCAAGTCTTAGTCTTTGCCTAATGTTTCTTAACGTCGGTGATCTTATTAAAGCGGCGCTTACAGTATTTTTTTTGTCTTATATGTGTATTATTCTTAATCTTTCATACCCGTTACCTTACTGGAGCATATTATATATCCCAAAATATGCTGCTATAATATGTTGTTAGCTGACGTGTTCGTCGCCTCATCACGACTCATCTCTGCATCCATAATCTACACCGATTACATAATATGCGTTGACGAGAAAACAATTAGAGTTTGTATATATATAATCGTGTCGGAAACAACAGGGTCAGATCCTGTCTGCCCAGAAGTGGGCGATATCGATGGCATTACTCCCAGCCATCATCAGGTTTTCCTGGGTGCAGCTACTTGGACACAGCTACGCACACATTCCAGAAGGTGTAACAGGGTCTGCTCCACGCCGCAGTTTATGATTTTCTGCAACATTCGAGAAGTCAAGATTCACATTTGTCTCTCAATCAACTGCAGAATTAAATGCTTCCATGTCTGTTTCCTTATATTGTCATTCTTAGGAAAATCAAAAAATCATAGCCTTTATTAAACATAAGCAGCGGTTTTCTAAACCGTGAAATCTGTTATATTTGACATTATTGTAGTTCGCGATTGCAGAAGTAAGCATAAAAATCTAAGGTTTTACTAATAAATAATACTCTATCAGTATTCAATTAAAAAGGTTTGCAATCACTTACTTCTAATATATGCAAACAATATGGTAATTGCATCGTTAGCCACACTTTGAAATAAGACTTTGAAATTTAACCGCGATGTTCCTATTGCATTAAATTTGCAAAGTATATTCCCCCTGACCCAATATAATATTATACAACTACCGCATTCGCTTACCCGCTAATTATCCATGAAATTTAATTACAGTATTAAGCTATTAAATCATTATATAAAATTAATTAGTTATCCTAATCATTGAAATTTTCAATCAATATAACAATTTTTATGTAAATTATGTATGTATTATATTTTAAGCGTTCACTTTGAAATCCTTTTTAAATATTCAATGTAATCTTTAATTTAAACTTGGCTGTATATAAATCACGATAATTAATATTAAACAACCTAAATATATATTATGTATTAGCTATTATATACACCAATTTTCTGTACACCCAATTAAAGCATTGTACGCGCATAATGCTTGGAACCATAACTGCTTAGAAACACCTTTTACGACCAAATTGTTTTTTGACCAGGCTTCAAAAGAGTCAAGCTAATCATTCGACAAATATTATAGCCAAATATATATTTAATACACTTATTTAACCGTCTGTACACCAAAGTGAAGCAATATTGTACTTCGATAGTAAGATAGTGCTGCAAAAAAACCTATCCATAGAGCAGTTATTTGTGAAATTAAATGTTTGTCAAGAACATCACTGAAACTGCATAATTATTATTGATAGCTAGATTTAATTCAACTTTGAAACTAACAAAATATTTATAAGACTATTTTGTTATTATTCATGCACTTTATTTTTTATTAAAATTAACTTAAAATTACTATGTTAATCCTTGTATCTTAATATCAAGTACATGTATTAATTATTTTTCTTTTACTTTGTACAGGTGGCTTAAGATGTATTTCTTTGTAATGAATGTTATACTTATAACTTTGTAGGCTTATTAGGAATTGAACCGTGGGCTACTTGGAAGAAAGTCGAGCGCTCTTTCACTGGACTACATCTCCTTGTATCTAATGTTTTTGTTTATTCAACCGTAGAAAATTCAATCTTTCTTTCTTCCTGGACGTCGATTTTCCTCGTTTCGCCAACAAAGATGTTCTCAATTGAAATAAATATCATCTCAAATTGATCGGCCACAAGTCGACGGTGCGCTCCGAAGAAAACTTTCCGCTATCTTGGAAGCAGAGCCGCACAAGAAAGGTAATATTTATGCAACATAATATTGCATGCATTACTATATAAAAAAAAAACTTTAAATGAAGTATAATATGTAACGTGTAAGATGTAGGTATAAAAAGTTGAACATGTTTCACAGGAATGTGTTGAAAGCATTTTAATCGATACATTATACAACCGTCTCCATAATATATAATTTTCCGTTCCTTAGTTTCAGGCAGACTCAATCCCCGGTTTTTTATCAGTGAGGCAAAGAAAGGCTTTTGGAATGACCATTCGGTCATAAAAAAGCGCCATACAAATACTGATATAATAATTATATAATAAATGTTAGAACGGCAAATGCCAGATATCATAAATATCTTGACTTTTGTCTAAAAACAAGAGTATTTAATAAATTTATCCTCCAATTATTAACTCATGGCAGAGACTTGGACTCTAACAGCAGATCTTACCTATAAATAAAAGTCACAAAATGTGCTACGGAGAGATCTATGTTTTGAATGTCTCTAAAACAGTGGTTCTCAACCGGTGCACCGCGGTGCTTGTTGCAGGTGCACCACGAAAAAATGGTCAAAAACAAAAAAATCCGCAAAATAGTGAAAAAGGAAATTATGAAAGTCGACGAAAGGGTTAATGTGACTTCGATTAAGTCGAATCGATCGCACGTGATGTCGCTGGATATTTCACTCTCACCTTTGAGGTCTTTTTCGGCAACCTCGCCAAAAAAATTATTCGACAGTATTCTTAAGAATATTTACGTTTCGGTTTTACTAGCATCAGTGAGGAAGGATATCACATTCCACTATGTGTCGTATGTGGAGAAAAACTATGCTATTGCTGAATTGATTGCTTTACAACTAAAACCACATACTATAGCAGAGTTTCTAATTTTACCTGCATGTTGTGAAGTAGGAACAATTATGTTTGGTGATGAAGCAAAAAATTAAATTACGGAAATTCCTCTTTCAAACGATACAATAAAAAGAAGAATTTTAAATATGGCGGATGATATTGAGAAAACAGTTAACGATAAACTTTACGAAACGACATTTTGCTTTAAAAGTCGACGAATCGACTGACATTAGCAGTAATGCACAATTACTAGGGTTCGTTCGTTTCATAAATAAAATCAAAATAGTGAATCTAAATCTACGCTGAAAACAACTTACCGATCATACGACTGGACAAGATGTTTTTGATTCGATTTCTTCATATCCCACGCCACACACAAGATCTTATCTTTAAGTGGTGTGGTAAGCGAATGTAAAAAAAAAAGAAAAAAAAAAAAAGATTAAAATGTAAATTACTATGTAAAAAATGTATCTTTTTATATTTGATTAAATAAAAAAAAAAAAAAAAAAATATTTAGAACAAATTAAAAATGGGAGTTATGTGTAGGAATTTGATCAGATGGTGCTCCTTCAATGGTAGGCTTAATCAAAGGAATTGTTACCCTTACAAAGAAAAGAAACCCTAATATTATATCTACGCACTATTTTTTACATAGAGAATCTTTAGTGTCGAAAATATTACCATCGGCATTAAGACCTTTACTAGATCAAATTGTAAATATGGTGATTTTCATAAAATCAAGACATTTAAAAACACGCATATTTAAAAAACTTTGCATTTCTATGGAAGCTAAATATGAGTGTTTGCTTTTTTACACTGAAGTCAGGTGGTTATATAGGGGTAAAATTGTTTCTACATTCATAGCACTTAACAATGCATTATTATCTTCTTTCGAAATGAAGGTATGGATAATTTAGTTAAATGTCTTCAAAATAATGATTGGTATACTAAAGTAGCATATTTAGCAGATATTTTCAATCACTGAAATAACAAATTCAAGGAAAAAAGAACATAATTTGTCATCCATTGACAAATTTTCAGGATTTAGGAAAAAAAGAACTCCTTGGAAAAATCCCATAATAGAAAAAAAATAGATTTGTTCACTCAACGAAAACATTCCCGAAGAAATTATTTCCACGATAATAGATCATTAACTTTATTAGAAGAAAATATTGCGCATTATTTTCCTTCTTTACGATACGAAATCAATTTTCTACAATTGATACACCGTATTGTGGATTTTCATACGATTTTTGTCCAAGATGAATATCTAGTTCTTCACATGAAGGCACTGAAAATTTTGTTACAGCTTTCAACATCATATTTATATGAGCTTGGTTTCTCAACAATAAGTAATATGAAAACTAAAAAAACGACAAAGACTTACAAATTTAGACGAAGAATTGAGGGTGGCTATATCAAATATTCGACCGAATATTTCTAATATCTGCAAAAACCAACAAGCTCAGGTATCCCATTGATTGATTTATGATTGATAATATAAATTACATTTTATTAAGCAGGGGCGTCATTTTGGGTGGATAAGAGGCGGGAGGGAAATGACCCCCTTTCTAGATTTCCTTCACCTTCAAATATTAATACAAATATTTTTAATAAAACGCTTATAAATATAAAATTGTTTCTTAGGAAAAATTTACGAACTAAATTTATATTCAATATTAAAAAAAAAGCTATATAACTTAACTTAAAAAGAAAATATTAAAAAAAAAATAATTTAGTATGTAACTATATATTTTTTTTAAATATGTAACAAAAATTATGTCCACATATTTTTTTGACCTCTTAATTCTGGTGCACTGTCATTTTTTCCATGATCAAAAGTGCACCGTGACTTTAAAAAGGTTGAGAGCCACTGCTCTAAAAAGATACAATAGAATCTTAAAATGACGACATCCCAAGGAGAACTGCAATAGTAGACTTCCAAATGAATATTCACACACAAATGGTAATAGGCAGAACATATATGTCGAAGATACGATTGTCGATGTCGATGTAAAAGAAAAGGTTTGGCGTCCAAGATCTGAAAAATAGAGTGTTTCCCACCACCTGAAGATAAACTGGCGATATCAGAAGACTAGCAGAAGAATTAGCAAAAATAATAGGGTAAATGCAGAAGGCAAGGGATCAGAGTGGATGGAGGTTCATGTGATAGGCTTAGGTAGAGTATTTATCTGGTTATTTTAATGGATTACAGGCTCACGCATCGTCCATTCTTACGTGGATGAATATTACCGGATTTCAATGTGGTTTTAATTTGTAACGATCATGTGCTCTATCTTAAGTGCGAATGTGGAATAAATATGTTAGTAATTCCTCGTTGCGGCCCTTCTATTTTACAATTCTCACTGTGAGAGTAGGAGAACAAGAACAAGAAGAAGTTGAAGTTATTTAATTTTCAGAGATCCGCGCCCCGGGGACTCGAGCCGGCAACTTCGCGGCAAGAAAACCGATAATTGTTAATCAAATATTTACTAATGAAAACCGAACACCGCGGCTTTTTTATTTTGGCAACATTGTATGGACGGTGGCGCCACCTACCCGCGAGGAACTTAACTTTCGTAATGATAATTCGAATAATTAAGAATTCGAATAACAACACGGAGGTGGAAAACAAACAAGATACGAAGGAACTCTAATGAATGAATTGTTAAATTGAATTTCTATTTGTAATTAATAAATGTAAAATAATCCAATTACCTTGTTGCAAACCATATATTTTACGTGTTATTAGGTATTGATATTAATTGACTGGGTGATTTCTTTAGGTCAATGTGTCTGTGGGAAGGATGTGTAGTGATGGTGTGCAATGAGAGATTAAAACTATTGCATTTTCATTACTTGTGGAATCATTTCTTTTTGTATGGCTAATCGCTAAGCGGGTTTGCTAACGAGTGTAGCTTAGAACTATAGCGTTTGCTTACCATTACGAAAGATGTGAGTACAATGTCTAATGGATTTATAAATTATTTTTTTAAATAAATTTCCAAGCTATGGGATGGTTTAATGGTGTAAGCGTTTGCTTACCAAACTGACTGTCGTGGGTTTTGTTCCCCGATGTGAATTTGATCCTCCATCCGTGAAATATCTGTCAAAGTCTATATATTAAAATTGGTGGTAGATGAAAATCCTCTTGTGAGAACTATTAGTGAGTCCATAAAAAATTGCGTAATGTTTCCGTAACTATATTTGTACGTACAGTTTGTCTAATAGGTAAGTAATATCATTTTATTTAATACAACAGTCTAAAAATTTAATATCATTTTTAAAATCACCATGATAATCATCAAATTATAAAGTCTTAAAGTGCAAGCTTACGTACCGAATACTACGGTTAGTACGAGTATATATAATAGTACTATAGAAACGTGGCGTTGCACGCGTAGGTGCTGAACACTACGGTTAGTAAACTATGGATATCTAGAGATGCACGCTTTAGTTGGGGATTAGAGGAACTGAAGCAACAGAGTGGTCTGATACAGTGGAGCCGCGACTATAGAAATGTTAATAATCTGTACCACCGTGCCGCAGTTTTGCTTATTTAAACTGCCGGAGTTCCAGAATATTCATACAAAATAGATGAGTTTTTGGAGTTATTGATGTCAAAATATTATTAAAACAACACTACTTATCTTATTCTTTCCATATCCTATCTGGAACATATTAATACTTGGTTTTGTCAGCTCCCACTGTCCATTCCTCTTTATACAGGAACACTCAAGTTACAATGGGCAGGACATATCAGTCGAAGAGACGACGGTCGATGGGGAAGAAAAGTATTGGAATGGCGCCCAAGAACTGGAAAACGAAGCATTGGCCTACCCCCTGCAAGATGGACTGACGATATAAGAAGAATAGTGGAAGTGACCTGGATGCGGAAGGTGAAGGATCGAAGAGGATGGAGAGTCATGCGGAAGGCTTACGTTCAACAGTGGACGGATACAGGCTGATGATGATGATGACTGTCCATTCCTCGTTGTAGAAGATATATGTACCTGAAGGTCCACTTCAGAACATGTATGATTATTACCGAGAGCCTTCAGACCAGAAATCCGAGTACTTGAAGTGGTACCTGTAGTATCCTAGTCATATTTTTGAATGATTTGTAAATCGAAATTTTAAAAGAATATTAGCTGACTAGCCCGATCTTCCCGAGGCGTGGAATATTTTGGCTTGAGGTGATTTTTGTAGAGATCAACCCATGTTGAGCTACTTCTTAGGACAAAACATGACCCACTTATAAGTTAAGTTACTTTTTCAACTCAAGTCGTGGACTCTACCGAAAAAATCGACAGAAACAAGTGGTAATAAGCAGGACACATCTGTCAAAAAGGTGACTTTTGTTTCAAAATAAATTAATGTGTTGTATTTTAGCGTTTGAAAATATTTTATCAGTGATTTATGTTATTTTGCGGTCTCTATATAAATGTTTCATTTATAAACTCTTATTAGCTTCTGAACTATTAATACAAATCAAAATTATTTTGTTACATATAGAATTGGCCTCGCTTACTTAATCCCAAAAGCATCTCTCTAAAAATTTATATGACATATTTTCCGCGTACTGTTTGTATGTACGCAAGCTCTCGCACGAGTGAATGCAGTGGCTAATTTAAATTGCGGGCAATTAGAATGAACGCGATGAAACGCGGATACTAAGACGTTAATCGTTCATAATTTACCGCTGACTGCGGATGTCACAGCACTACTATTAGTTTTGCCCAAAATAAATCATAATATTTTAACCTTGATTTATGATCAAACATATATAAATGAGAACGTGGCTTAATACAATATGCAGACCTTATTATGTAATTCGTTGATTTTTATAAAAATATATAACCATCACAAAATTAATGGATTACGTACTAAGAAAAGGGAAATGAAGATAAAAGAGAAACTTATATAGTTTTATTGGATAGTCAAGATTCATACCTTTTTAATCAATTATGGTTATTTACCGAATTTAAGCACCATTGTGCCAAGAACTTCTTGGATCGGTGACAGCATGCGAACATGGCACATCGTTGGAGGAGTTTTTGATTCACAACAATTACTTGCTATGTGGTCAATCTCATTAGCAACATAGTCATCACCCTGTGTTTGTCAACTGTTAGTAAGAATACTATATGTAATAATATATAATAACAATACCTCCATTCAACGTCAACAATGTCCATAGTAACGTCACTATACTCCTAATATAAATTAACTTGAAATTAATATTGCAATAAATAGTTACGTTTTATCTCCATAGCAACATTTCATTGCTTGCTAGTCAACAATCTATAAAGCATCAATCAACCTAACGTTTGGATCACCTATACCAGCATAGAATGAAACTTAAAGGTCCATTTGATCAACGTCAGCATATAATCAAGTTTAATTGTTCAGGTGATCCACATAACCGTTTTATCAATCTTAACCGATGAGATGAATTCACTGTAACGTAATTAAGTAGTTCTTTAAAATGTTTACATGATCCACGCCAGCTTAGAATCAATATATTACTTGATCCACGCCAGCGTAGAATGAACCTAAGTTCAGATATGATCCACGTCTTTCTTAAATCATGAATTGTTTAGATCATTGTAATGAACATTAATTTTAAAATATTTAACCCTTTTGCATCAGCTGTCGGTATATGCCGTCATAAGATTCCCCGAGCATTGACATCGGTTGACATGATATATCGTTTTGCTACTTTCTTAGAATAGTTTTTTATGCATTAGATAGCTAAAGGACACAAGATCCAATGTGATATATGAAAATAAACCAGATAAGTACATTTATGCTTCAAATACTAGTTTTATAATTGACAGTTTAATTTGTATTCACACCGAGCCGTAATGAAAGGGTTAAGTAATCCAAGATAGCTTAGAATTGATCTATCTCATCATATAACGTTTTAATATATCATCTATAACGTTTTGCATGATCCACGCCAGCGTAGAATCAACCTAAGTTCAGCTATGATCCACGGCGTCGTTGAATCGGTTCAAAATTGAATAGAATTAAAAAATATGCTACCCTTTCTGAAATTTATATTCAGATATGGCTTTTGTTGTTTGCAAAATTATCAGAAAAATGTGCGAAGTTGGAATAATAAGGATTTTTTATGCGCGTAATAAAATGTGATGAGACGGGATAAACGTCAAATGAAAAACGGGACGGCGCGTATTTGCATTTCTTTATACATAAAAACATATATTTTTTAATATACGTATGTGCTTATTTTTTTAGTATTATTAAAAATTCTCGACAGTGAAAATATAATCCTTAGCACAACAGTCATTACTGTCATAAACATATCTTGGTGTTTATTCATCTTTATATCCAATAGTAATAATATTATCTGCATATTCATGCATATGAATATATAATATACTAGCTGACCCAGCAGACTTCGTACTGCCTCAATCGATAAATAAAAGACCTAAGCATTTGTATTAAATAGTCTTTAAACAAACAAAACGAATCCGTATATAATAAAAAAGGATTTTTTGAATGAAGCATGAAGTTTTATTATTATTTTTGACATATCATGTTGCTTACTTACAAAACAGAGTTTTCCTGAAATACTGGCTATTTATAAGGCTTAAATTTGATATTGACAGACACACACTGTTATGATACAGTCTGTTAATCAATTTAAAGCTTTTTTTAGAAACTTTATTTTTTGTTTTGTTTTGTGGTGCGTAAATAAACAAAGAAGACGGTATAATTGTCCATGCGCGATACAGGGAAATTCCAAGTTGATTCTGCAAACTTGTAACGACTGTCCTTGCGATTTATTTATGGTCATCGCAAAGGCCATACGTCCTGGAAATTGTAAGCGTTTAAATCAAATGATAAATCCGTTGGAATCATCGGTATCCGCGGGATCAAGACATCCTCTCCTTTGTATTTTCCTTTTATGATTGTTGCCTCAATGACGTAAATCATTAGCTTTTTCACAGCCAGTCTTGTTCCATTGCACAGTCGAGTTTAATTAATGTTACGCAGCATGATGACAACTGATTCTTCTTTTAACTGCAAGTTGTGAGGTGGTAATCCAGACAATTCCAGTGAATTTAAAAACTCCGTGGGATAGTTGACTACGTCATCCTGGTTCATAACGGTGTCGACTGATTTAAAGGAAACCAACTGTCCTGGAAGAAAATTCTGAATGGTCGCATTGAGATCCTCGACATTTTTATTTTTCGCCGCCAATATTGCTTGTTCACCCAGCCAATTATGGTTATTAAACTTTTGCGCTATATCTGGGAAAACACGCCGAATAAGCTCCTCTTTTGAGTTTGTGATGTGACAGAAATCTGTGGGTAATGTGATGAATCCGGTCAAGGTGTCCACTACAACTTTATTATTTCCAATGTCTAACAATTGCTTCTCAAACACATTTGCAGTTTCATCTTGTTGCAAAAATACTCGCATGTAAGTTGTTAATTGGAGTGTCTTTACATACTGCCACAAATTCGATGATTTTAAGCATGCATTTAGTTCATCAGCAACATTTGATCGGGGAATAACTGGAAGAGTCTGACGAAAATCATCTGACAACAGAATCATGGCCCCACCAAAAATATTTTAGTTGTCACGAAGATCTTTCAACGTTCTGTCCAGTGCCTCCAGTGACCTGTTATTGTGCATTCATCCCAAACAATCAATTTGCATACCTGTAGGATCTTGGCCATTGCGCTATTTTTGGCGATGTTGCAAATTGGTGTTTCGGTGATTTTCATGTTTAATGGTAATTTCAAGGCAGAATGTGCAGTTCGCCTGCCTTCTAGCAGAGTCGCAGCTATTCCAGATGAAGCCAACGCTAGAGCAACATCATTTCGCGATCTCAAAAGCAATGAAATTAAGAACGTTTTTCCGGTTCCTCCGGGAGCATCAACGAAATAAATTCCATCAGATCCACTGTTCACAGCTTCTATAAAAGGGCTGTACGCAAATCTTTGTTGTTGATTTAATTGGTGGAATTTAGTGGAACGTTTGTACGAACTGTTTCGGCCAATGCTTCAATGTCGTACTGTTGTTCTCTTTGGAACTCGTGGTTTAATGCATCGTGCATATGACCATTTGGTGCTGTCATTCCCAAGCACGACAATACTTTATTTTCCATAAATAAACACATATCTTCTATCATGATCAATGTCTCATTGTAAATTTCTGCAGTCATTTGTAGTGTAGGATTCAAAGTTTGACGGCGCACACGATGCAAAACATCCTCAGACATGTCATCTCTATACTTAACCCACAAATCTTTTGGATTCGAGGGAAAACATTTCGATGTGATAATCGCAAATTGTGTACGAATTTGATGCGGCGATGAAGATATTACGGAATCCTTGAGCGTATCATCCCAGTGCGAAACGTTCTCAAGTAAATGTAATAGTTGACATGCCTCACGGTAAGTCACACACAGCTGTCCATTAACTGTTCTCAGTTGCTTAAACGATGTCGGACCACGAACATTCACCAACAACAACCGCAAATAATAACATTAATCGTTATTTGGATGTACTGTGTTGATGCGACCCAGAGCGTCTGAAGCAAATACATTTGGATGTCCTTCAACTGGTGTTCCTTGTTTTCGACGCTGAACGATTTTGATGATGCATTCCATGTGTAATAGCGTGGCATGTCAACATTCAGCAAATTGCGAGCAAAATCATCAGTTTGACAGACTGTGAAGAAACTTGTTAATGTTGTCGACGGTGGACGTGCCGCTCTGTCTGCCGCGTTCGATTCATTAAAATAAACTCGTTGACCATTTTCTAAATGGACTGCCAAATGGACTACTGTAGGGTGTCTTTCATGGATCGCAAATGAAAAGATACGCCAAATTGCTTCGTTGCTACTTACATTGCGACCCATCTGGTACTGTGATATTTCATCATTTGCATTGGTTACAGCGAAGACAGCCATATCGCTACCTTTGTTAACATATTTACATATGTACTTTATCGACTATTTTCTTGATCTGTCTCTCTCTGGTCATCAGTGAGGTTAGCACGTGAGGTAGCTCTTTGCACATTTGATTGACTGCGACGACCTAAGTCAGGTCGTCTTCTCCTCGGCATCGTAATTAATCAAAGTGAGAAAAATTCTCGCTCACTTAGCAGTAAAGTGTCACTATCACAAAATATCAACAACAACAAAAAGAACCGCGTCACTGTTGACAGTCCAGTCGTTCGCTTTGCGGTTCTATTTCGCAGAGGTACCAACCGATGATCTTGCCATATACTACAGATCACCAAAGTAAAGAAAGTTCTTGCGCACTCATAGATATCGTAACACAATATCGTAATACTTTTTTCCGTGTGCGACAGGATGGATTGACATATTAGTTGGTTGTCAAATCTAATGTCAAATATTATTGTTGCGTTCAGAAATTTAATTTGTGACAAAACTTAATATTTATAAAACAAAATAATCTGATAGATTAACAACTGAAGTTAGCTAAAATTAAGTTTCGCGAAGCCGACCAAATTGAAAATCAGGACTACTGATGATCTATTACATTTTGTGACTATACCATTTGGTCGCATTCGCGATATTATCACTTTTTTGAGTTTCGGAACACGACAATAAATCCTCCAACGCGCACGCGAAGACTATTTTGATAGATATGATTTTATTTGAACTTTGTACAGCGGTAATAAATTGCAAATTGACTCTTCGAATTTAGGAACACACCTACATTTCTTAGACAACAGTGAGTGATTATAATTTAATATGAACTATATTGAATATAAATAATATTGATATATAGATATAGATAAATATATAGATAATACGTACCGATAAGCTGTGTCAAGTGCGCGGTAAACACTATGCGCACGCAACGTTATTCGTTCATAAAGCGCGTCATGTCAACCGCGCGGTAAATATTATACACACTTCGCGTTCTCATAATAACACGCGGTGCGTGAAATAAATAAAGCATATGAAAGATGATATTGTGTATAGATCTCTTAATATGTTAACGCGGTCATGTCAACTGCGCGGTAAATATTATGTACACACTTCGCGTACCCGTGTTTTGAACTTTGATAACAGATGGACTCGTGAATCCTGTCCGCTATCTTGCTCTATTTCTTTTTCCAGTTGGTCTTAACCTCTGTGTATTGTCTTTCAACAAAGTCTGACGTTTAGCAGTGTCCGCCATTTTCTGACGCGTCACGTGACCAAAGTGCATAGACAAAACACCATCTATGTGATCACTTTGAAACTACTTAACTGTCATTTTTGTAATTGATATCTGTCTTCGAATCTGACGCTTAAAGTACTTTTATATTATTGTTTACGTGTGAACTGTCATTGTTGGACTTGTGATGTGCAAACTACTGCAGGCCGGCAGCAATAGATGTGATAACTGAGTGAACATGGTTTTAACATACGAATACTCATACGAAGACTTAATCTCCTTCAATAAAGCCACCCTCGGCATTGAACTTAATATAAGGGACCGTCTCGAATCACTAGGCCTCACACGAAAATCACGCAATACCCACCGTAGAGGAAAAAGGGGTGGAATAAAAACAAGAAGGAAAATACTAAACCAATTGAAGACGACAACTACAAAACAACCTGTGCTTAATGTTTCACTTGCGCTATGGAATGCCAGATCCATAAACATCAAAGTCGACGATATCCATGAGCTCATCAGAAACAAAAAACTAAGCATTCTTGCTATCACTGAATCTTGGCATGAGAACTATGAATCGTCCTCACTGAAACGTCTTCGAAGCTTTGGATATCAAATTGTTGAAACTGCAAGGAAACTGAGCCCGTACTCTAACCAAGACAACGTTAATTGGACAAATCATGGCGGGGTCGTGTTGCTGACGCAGCAACACTATAGACTTATTAAAATAACCCTAGGCCAATTTAACACTTTTGAGAGTCTTGGATCACGTATAGGAGCAAATGGAGTATACTTAACTGTTATGACCATTTATAGGCCTGGGTCTAAAAATATAACGACAACCTTCTTCAACGAGTTTCGCACTCTCATGGAATTACTAACCCTCCGCAATGAACCTTTTGTCATCGTGGGTGACCTTAACATAAGACTTGACCGCAGTACTGATTCGTCAAGCAAAAAATTTGCACAACTTCTCCATGACTTTGGGTGCATACAACGAGTTTCTGTCCCCACACACAGAGAAGGTGGATTGCTCGATGTTGTCATCACCAGAGAAGAAAATCCTTGTGAAACAATTGTCGAAGACACAGGTCTATCTGACCATAGTTTAGTGCGTTTCCAAGCGAATCTGAATAAGCCACTTCCGGTTTCTCAAACCGTCACGTCTAGAGCATGGAAAAAAGTCGACATTCAGGACTTCCAACAAGACATTCTCAGAACTAATCTTGAACCATATGACCATTTTTCCGATCTTGACCAAGACACTTATCATTTCACCACCCGACTCAAAGCATTGGCAGACAAACACGCGCCCGAAGTTACAAAAACTGTCAAAATAAGGCCTTCCGATCGATGGTTTGATGATGAATGCCGGGAAATGAAGAAAACTACTCGTCGGTTAGAGAGAAATTTCTTGAAAAATAAGGCTGAGTCCAATAGAGCGGAATGGATAGCGTCCCTGAACAATTATAGAACACTGGTTTGTAACAAGAAATCAACCTTCTGGTGTGGTCTTATTGAAGAAAACAGAGCTGATCCATGACGACTCTGGGAAAACATTAACAAAATATGTGGCAACCAACAAGATAGGTTAATGACGGAAGCTCAACCTGAGGAATTTTCAGACTTTTTTGGTGAAAAAATTAGCAGAATCCGCGACAGAACTGGTTCCGCCAGCTACCAGGACTCACGGGGGACTGCTTACAGTTTTAACACTCTTGAAGAGACAACTGTTGCAGAACTTACCAAGTTTATTAACAGTGCTCCAAACAAACAATGCGCACTTGACCCAATCCCAACTTAGCTCTTCAAAAAATGTGAGAAAAAACTTGTCCCGTGGCTTCTTGGAATTATTAATAAATCACTCACCAGCGGAAAAGTCCCCTCTTTATTAAAGGAGGCCTTAGTGACAACAGTTCTGAAAAAACCGCAACTAGACTCAAAGGATCTGTCAAATTTCCGACCAATCTCCAATTTACCGTTCGTTTCCAAAGTAATAGAAAAAATTGTGGCTCTAAGACTCACAAAATACTTGGAATGCAACAATCTCTTTGCTAAGAAGCAATCGGCATACAGAAAATACCACTCCACAGAAACGGGCCTAGTGCGACTTCTTTCAGACCTGATAACAACTATAGAAAAGGGAAATATCGCAATGATGACTCTTCTAGACATGAGTGCAGCGTTCGACACTGTAGACCATGCTATCCTTCTAAGGAAACTAAGAATACATTACGGTATATCTGGAAAGGCCCTAGACTGGTTTCAGTCATACCTAGAAAACCGTAAGCAAACCATCTGTCTACAGAATAAAATGTCGAGACCATCTACAGATGTTTCCTGCTTATTACCATTGAGTGTCCCTATTCGTTGTTACTGCGTTCTGCGAGTATCAAAAATAAATAAATCTAATACAATTTAAAAATATCAAAATATGTTTTTCGTTTTTCGCTTTTAGAAATTGCTCCGTTCGCAAAAAAAATAACAAAAAGATTTCCGACTTCAGAGCTTTAAGAAACAGAAATCATTCTCAATATTGAATTAATAAGCTAATTATTTAATTTTTCGATAGCAGTGTAAATATATTCATTTTGATGATAATATAGGTCCATTAAAGAACCTGCAAATATGTGTGCATCACTATTTTTGTACCTTCTTACGATGTGTCTTATTTTAATTTTGTAGAGAAAAATGAAAAGACGAAGAGAATATTGGATGCATCTTTTACTAAAATAACAGTATTACATTTATGAAAGTAAACACACTATAATTTTAACTGTGCAAGAGCTCTGTGGGTTTCTTTGAGAAGAACTGTGCAGATAGATATAAAAAAGTTATGTAATTATACATAGTGAAAAAAAATCATTTTTCTCAAAATCCTGTTAAAATACTATCATGACTCGAGATGGTAATTTAAACATATTAAAAACACATCGCTTTTCTATATAGATTAGCTAGCCCCTGGACATGACCAAGGGTGGAATATATATGGAGGTCCCTTAACAGACTTTGGACCGGAGTATGCAAGACGAGGACACAAATGAAAGCCTGGCAGTTTTACAGCGGACCGACTGAATGTGACTGCGGCGTGGAGCAGACCCTGTCACACCTTCTGAAGTGTGCGCTGTGACCCAATAGCTGCACCCAGGAAGACCTGATGATGGCCAGAAGTAGCGCCAACGACGTCGCTCACTTCTGGGCTAACAGGATCTGACCCTGTTGCTTCTGACACGATTATATATATATATGGAGTAATATTTTTAAAATTTTCAATCTGTGTTACAGTAGTATTTAACAGTATAAACATTATATTCTCTCCGTATAGAGCATGTGGACACCACAAATCTGAGTGAGAGACAAACGCTTTATTCACTGGACTATGCCGCCTGACTTAGTAATATTAATGAAAAATATATTCTACTCAAATATAATTTATGATAAACATTCTTTGTTAAAACATGTTTCCATATGTAAAAACATGTTATGAAGTATTTATCTTTTTATTATTTGAAATTATTCTGAAAGTGAAATATGAAAATACAAATGGCTTTATCCTTATTGTTGAAGTAGATCGGACACTCAATGAATTCTCTACTAGACAGCGCAACACTAATTAATCAAATCGGTTTATTCAAACGTCTATCGAAGCTGAACTCAAATGCAAATATAATGCACCGCACCTTTCTAATGCAACTGCAATTGTTGCTATTATAATGCACCGCGTTCATTGTACTGCAGGATGATTGTATTGTATTTTTTTGTATTTGTTTTCATCTATAATTGGATCATTATTGGAACAAAACACTGATCGTAGTAAAAGACTATGAAGGGAATCGTACCTATAGAGGGAAGAAGTTTATTAAGTATTGGATCTGATACATCCGTAGTAGTACAATAAAATCTCCGCAGAGTAAAAACATAAAAGCGAAAAAAAAAGGTTTTACAAATTAACTTTATATCCAAAATGGCCGACATTTTCAGCATACATGAACATAATGATAAAATATATAAAATCTAATATACGTAGCCCGTGAAAATTTAAGAGTAAACTTTCATTTTGAACAGCCTTTGTACAATATTGTGGCTTTTGCGTTTAGCCGTGCGAACTTCCTTCAACATTTGTTAGGTTGAAGGAAGTTCGCCACACACGGCTAAACCCACAAGCCACAATATCAAATCTGGTCGTGAAAACCTAAGAAGTTACTTAGCCTTTGTATTTTACGCGAGTAGAGTATACAAGTATAAAAAAATAGTTTATCATCACTGCCATATTCACTCTCCTAACTGAAGCTTATAGTCGTCACTATCTGCCTCCATAATAACCCTTGTCAATCGCTATTGTCCTCGCCTTATCCCATGACAGATTTGCCTTCTGCTGCTCCACCAAGTACATTATATATATAGCTCTCGACGGGCTTTCAAGACGGGAACATGAGTTCATACTCTTTTGCGGCATCCAAAGTATATGTCCCAACTAGGTCTACTTTAGCCTCTTGACCAACTGAAGTACAAAGAACTTGTCCGCTCTCCCACCTCGACAAGTTTAATTATAACTATGAGTATTTATATGCCTATTAGGCTTTTATCTTTAAAGCTAAAATTATATTATTAATTTCATATATCTGTTCATAATTATAAAAGTGGTGTAAGTCAAAAAAAAAAACAGTTATTCATGATTTCAGTTCATATTGTTATGAATTAATATAATCTTCATCTAACATGAATTTAAAAAATCTGAATTTAGCATTTTAAGCAACACGAAGTCGTCACTTTCATTGGTTTTCAACCAACATCAAACCTTTTAATATCTCAGAACGAATGAAACGTGACTTAGACCACTTTCATAATCATGGGTTCATATAATAAATATAACAATAATGTAAAATAACTAACTACCTTTTTTTTACATATTATTACATGAAAGTATTTTCGATTACTAAACAAGTCCTTATGCTTTTGAAACTAAACGTATCGCAAGAATGAAATTCATTGACTTGAACGGTGCATGTCTTTTTTTAGATGTTTATGCAAGCTTAACGAATTTGGGGTAGAGTTGTTGTTTAAAAATAAATAATATATAAGACACGTAGAAAGCTAATGCTCAGCTCGACTTTTCGATTTGTATGTCAAAAGGGGTTTAATGCATTATGTGGTAATTATCACCCATATATAAAATACTCGTATTCATATCAAAATGTGCAACATTGTACAACTCACATTTGTGGTACTCTGAATTAAGTTAAAGAATTGTTTATATTTATATATTTTTAAATATTTTTCTTACCGTATCCGCTTCATTCTTAAAGCCCGGCTACGTCAGTCGGTACTACTCTACAAATATCGGTGTACTGAGCTTAAAACTCGCGGCTCCAAACTGTTATTACAGAATCTCCCGGCTGAAGCTGATCATTTATACGAGAAAAGACGCAGCCCACAGGACTTTTTGCACGAGCTTTTTTAAGGTATAATAATTTACATAATGAAAATTTTCCTTCAATATTATATCCATTTTCTCGACTTGTTTTTTTTCTGAGGCCCCGCGTGATGACCGTGTTTTCGTATTAGGGATCCGAAGTGTCGGACCCCCGGAATAACAAGTCCGTGAAAAGCGGTTTTTTGGCTCCGCTTGGGTATCAGGAAAAATCTAATCAACTTTTCTCTTCCTTTGCCGTATCCGCTCTTAACTCAGAATATATCTTTCTTTGCCGCATCCTTTCATAATTTAGAGCACGTGGTTCTAATTATCACTGCCAGGAACTAATACCAAATGTTTTGTCTTTACACAAATTCCTTAACCTAAGTCTCTAATACTTTATTTTTTTATAACGAGAGCTGAAAGAATTTATGAATACTCAAATTTGATATTTTTCTTTCTTTAGCCAGTAACGTTTGATAAGATTATATTGATTGAAATGTATTTGGCCAACAAACATTTGACTAAGCGGATATTTTACTCAAATTACTTTTGCCCATACAAAAATATTGCAAAACAACCGCATGGCCAAACAAATATTTAACAAAGCAGACTTTTTCCCAAGATACCAAAAATTGAAATTTTATCGAGTATTTTTCAAATCTTCGCTTAGTTTTTACCTTCCACTAAGATTTATATATTCATTTTGTAACTTCATTCCAAAAACGTTTCAATATTTAATTAACTTGAAAAACCTTTAAAATGTCAACTCAACCAAATGCTTGCTTACCTAAAGTGTTATCGACCAAATGTCCGAAAGCCAATTATTTGATTCGGTGATTAGACATTTAATGCTTAAGTGCCTGTTAAGGGTAAAAAAAAACTGTTAAGAAAAATTGGGATGATATAAGCGCTCTTTTATCAGCCTTTTATTTGAATGAGATATTTTAATACTTATATAAAAAAAAAATACATTTTAATCAATTTTATGAACTCTTTTTACCATTGAGAAAAATAATAGAGAAACATATCTGATCGACATAAAATTCTGGAAAGTTCCAAATATCTCATAAATAGTTTCGACCCCTATGGAATAGAATAAGATGATACTGGAAAAAATCCAAAACTTTTATTCTTCTCTTATCTTTCTACACCTATGGGACTAACCCGTTTCAAAAGATTTAATTTCCTTCCCTTACCAATATTATTTTCCGATTCTTTTTTCATTTTTTTCGGTCTAAAAAACAATACTGCCACTCATTGAAATTATTTACCGAGTATATTTTAATAAAACTACTACTCCATGTTTTAAAGTAACTTACTCTAGTTTTTAAATGAGAAGTATTTCATAATTGGTTATAATAAATGTATTCTTCTTCTTTTCATATTTGACAATATGGAGCACATTTTCACCACCAATACCCACCTTTTTAGTTCTGTCAGCTACCACTGTTCAGGTCTACAACATATGAGGTTCCGTCAATCTTCAAAGAAAAAGTTCGAGGTCTCAAAGAATGGCTAGTTGTAGTGTCCGAAGCATATTTATGCGGGATTTTTTATTCAGTTTTTTATTCGTTATTCATTTTAAGGAAATTGAGTGATTAGCCCCACATTCACAAGGCTTGGACTATTTTGTAATAAGAGGCTAACCCACACATGTAATAAATATCACAATGGTTAATTTATTTTATACAAATACAAACATGGATTCATTTATATTGATAATCTACAAAAGTTCTTATAAAATGTAACAGTAAATAAGAAACGTAAAAATAAAATAACGCTGACAGGTTTGTTCATTTAAATTTCACTTTAAACTCTCATTTGCGCACCTATTTTTTTTACTACACATCAATACTGTGTTCTTATCTTTTACGCATAAACCACTAATTAACTTTGTTGTCTTTGATATCCATTAATTGTTTACAGTTAAATTGACCCGTTTATCGATTGCGTATTATAGCGCGACAATTATCAATACCTAAGGCTTAAACTTTGTGTTAATTGAAGCTTACATTATCGCGCGGATTAAAAGGACTGACTGATCGCATGGATTAATCCTCGATCCTGTCCTATTTGCGGGTGTTTTGGTCCTTTGTTCACCGATTTCTGGTATTCCCTCGTTATCCTTTCATGGCGACTATTGACTATCTATTTTTTTTGTGTAAGCTTCCAAACGCCATAGTAGAAACGTATACATATAGATGTTGCGGTTTTAAGGTAATATTTTTTAATTCATTTAAAACTTATATATGATCACAATGATAAAAAAAAAATTAAAGATAAAATAATCACATGGCAGTTGAAACATTTCAATAGGCAGTAGAAAAATATCAATCGGCAGTAGAAAAATATCTAATTGGCACTGTTAAGTACATATAATAATTAATGAATGGTTATTAATAACAGGTTAGGTTAGCTAAGATTACGTTTCCATTTTATGGGTTAAATATTTATTCATTTTACATTAATTTTTTACCTCATTCATACTGACACAGTGGATTCTGCCAATTTATTTAATCTACTGCCGATTGATTGTATTTACTGTCAATTGATTTAGATTACTACCAAAACCTTTAATTAGTTACTGAACAAAGAAATACAGGCATATTTCAAATAGTATATTTAATAGTACCCATTATAGCGTGTGTAGTTGCGCGAAGAAAGATTCTGTCGATCATATACCCAGATGAGAAGAAGCCGCATCCTACGATCTGTATTGTTGTTTACAAAAAACAGTTTATTAACAACATTTTTTTTATTTGAATACAGTCAGATGTAATAATAATGGGTAAAGAAATCCAAGCAATATACAGATTGAAAGGGATATACTCGTATATATTTCGCGTACTACTTAGAACTGTTTTTTACACACTCTAAGCATTTTTAGTCACATTCAACGTGACTTTAAGGTGTATTTTTAAGAACTTAGAATAATAAAGTGTTTTATTTGATGTTTGGTTCGCCGGTAACTGCCCCGCTCCTAAGGCGATCGCCCCATAAACGCTTCTACTGGACGCTTTATGATCGGTTTATAAAGAAGCGGACGATATTATATTTAATTTATCGCCGCATCGGCTTCGACGAAAGGAAATTAATATTCCTTACATCGCTGTAATAAGCCGCATAAGAAGCAGGGACTGCAAGACCGACAACTGAGATATTTTACCGGTAAAACATTTTATAAAACGGTTAATTGCTTTAAGTATCATGCCTAATCTACGCAATCCCTAAACTAGGAAATACCAAAATTATGAAATAGCTCATCTAGAAAATGCCTTAACTATCAAATGCCCTAACTAAGAAATGCCTCTACTAAGAAATGACTAAATTAGGAAATGTCTCCAAAAAATAGGTGTGCTGTATAAAGTAGATCTCGTTGGTTGTCTACTGACATACAAGTCCAACTTATCCTTTAGTTAGTTTTGAGTTGGAGCGTCAAAATATGTTATAGATTTAATTGACTCCGTTTGAAGAAAAGCAATTGGTCAGATAAATAATAATACTCTTACGTTTAACCTGCAATCAATGGAAAACAGACGTATGATTAGTGCACTTAATCTTTTCTCTCATTATTACCACGATCGAACATCCAAACATCGTGAATATGTGAAGACCAAGAACTAGCAGCTTACAAAATTCCTTCCTAAATGCCACTGGACACACGATAAGCTCTGGAATGCTCTTCTAGCGTTCCCCTTATTATAATCTGGATCTCTTCAAGAAACAGCTTGCTGGTGGGTATAACTTAATGGTCAAAGCGTTTGCTTTGCAAGCCAAACGTCGTGGGTTCGATCCCCGACGGAGATTGAAAAACAAAAAGGATTTTCAATCGATTTCTAAGCTCTAACATACCCTCTAACATACCATTGGTGTTAATTTGATCCCTCACCCGTAAAATACCAATCAAAGCATATTAATTAAATTGGCGGTAAACGAAAGTCGTCCCGTGAAGACCACCCATTCATAATAAATTCCTGTTATAATAAGGATGATGCGTGAATCTCGGGCTGTAGTATCTAACAATCCACGTGCAGCGCTTAGCCATATGCACCATGATAAGCGTCATAGAATTCCACAAATAAGACTTCAGAATTATTATAACCATTTTTGGTATTCTTCTGAATGTGCTTACATAAAATATATACACATATAATAATATATACAAATGCAATCTACCCAAACCATACATAACGGGACTTTTTAATTGATTGTATTATTATTGTGTTATTTATAAATTGTTATTTATCCTGTATCCTGTTTTAGAAATGAATGAAATATTAAAGTTATTTGTAATGTTTCTAAAAGAAAAATAAATTGAAATTGAAATAACACAAGTTTCCTGCATGCTGTGGGCATGACGTCATAGAGTGCACTGGTCTTAATCTGTTGCGCTCTACTGCATGCGATTGCATACAAAACCGTATCCAGAAAAACTGTTATATTCCCGTTATATTTCTGTTATATTTCCGTTATATTTCCGTTATATTCCGCCCTAGCAACAAGTTCCAGGTATTATCTCAGGCAGTGTTTTCGCTAGGCGATCGAGTGGGATAACACGTAATAAGCTGACGGCACTCGTCGATAAATATATTAACGATACTAATCAATTATGATAATCATAATCAGCACAAAGCTTAGCAGAAAACCGCGTAAACATTACATAGAAATATTAATATAGATCCTTAAATATGAATTACTTTCATTATTAAACTCACACGTGCCGCTGAGTATGAGGTTTGAAAAAACAATTCGTGCTACACGGGTTAATACAATAAAATGCATTCATTATTTTTATTCATTTATTTTTCATATGTTCTACGAGTATACACTTATTGATGCCTGTGGGTCTAGCCGTGTGTGGCGAAATTCCTTAAACCAATATTTCGACCGCCATTGCAGGGGTCTTCTTCAGGATTGATAATTGATTTAGTTTTCAGTTGGTTTATTCAGATTATAAAACTAAATTAATTATCAATCCTGAAGAAGACCCCTGCAATGGCGGTCGAAATATTGGTTGAAGGAAGTTCGCCATACACGGCTAAATCTAAAAACCACAATATAAAATCTGGCCGTGAAAACAAGTTATTTGAGTTTACACTTATTTTACATTATAAATAAGTCGCAAACTGAATCCTATTACTTGATGACTGAAAATATGTCAACGACGTTTAATGTTACAAATTACTTCTCGTATTACTTACCGGCGGGAATAGTTCAATAGTCAGAGCGTTTTCTTTGCAAGCGAAAGGTCGTGGGTTCGATCCCCAACTAAGACTAGTTCTTTTAATTAAGAATGTTATAAATATATATTTGTCAACAAAAAAAGAAAGAGACAAATGGTTGAGTAACAAAAATGTACTGTAATTACTTTTAAGTAGTCTTATAAATACATAAACGTGACATCGTTTTTTTTATATAAGCACATATAGGGGAATACCGACAGATGGTGAGAGTAATTCTGAAGTCTCATCTGTGGAATTCTATGACGCTAACCATGGTGCATATGGCTAAGCGCTGCATGTGGAGTGTTGATCCGCCAACGTCATAGACTACAGCCCGAGATCCACGCATCATCCTTATTATAACAGCGATTTACTATGAATGGGTGGTCATCACTGGACGACTTTCGTCTTCAACCAATTTTAATTAATAGGCTATGACTGGCATTATGCTATGACTGGGGTGTTTTACGGGTGAGGAGTCAAATTCAAAACAACCGTAGTTATTTTAGAACTTAGTTTTTTTTTAATCTCCGTCGGGGATTGAACCCACGACGGATTTCAAAGTAAACGCTTTGACCATTGAGCTATACCCGCCGGATAATATATCCTTTGTTATTTATAGTGATTTATATATCACGAAGGACGAAACAAAGACCCATTGTTTGATTTAAATTTAGCTTTTCAAAAATGAAATATATAATAAATTTATTGTCCATTTTATTACAGAATGTACTATGGGTGGTCATCACGGGACGACTTTCGTCTACCACAAATTTTGATTAATTGGTTATGGTTGGAATTTTATGGGATAGGGATCAAATTCACACAAACCGGGGGGGGGGTGGGTATTTTAGAGCTCAGAAATCGATTAAAAATCTTTTTTTGTAATCTCCGTCGGGGATCGAACCCACGACTTTTGGCTTGTAAACCAAACGCTTTGACCATTGAGCTATGACCGCCGGCAAATTATGTGTTCACTTTAAAAAAACTTTTTTTTCTAAAAAAATCGGTGTGACAGTAATGTTTGTTGTAAGACTCCCATATTATCATAAATTCACATTCATAAACATGTACGTATTAAAAATATTATTGTTATAAGCGGGAAAACCTTATTGTTTTATATGGAAATAAGTGGTGTGGGAGATATACTCTCAGTTTACGTTTATTTCGCAAAATTTTTCATCGTTCTATTGCGCTTCCCAATTCGATTCGAATGTGATCCGAGGCCAATTCGTGTGAATGATTCGAAAAGGATCGACATTAACCTCCCGCTGATTGGGATCCGGCTCACGGTCGGCGTTTCCCGAATGCGCTTAACACCGCGACAAAATAAAATAATTCCGAAATAAAAGTAGTGAAATAGTGGCGGCGAACATCCCCGGAATACGAATCGCACGTTCGTATATTGAATATATTCTGCAGGGCGGCGTGTGCGGAATTTTCGGCGATGTATCCAAATGTACGGAGGCGCCGGGAATCCACTTTGAAGGGTGTTCGTCCGGAGTACATCCGGAACGTACGCCGTCACGACACCCGCATCAGTACCTTTATTATTTTTTCTCTTTCACTCATTCCCAGGCAGGCGAATCGTTCGTCGACCCACTGCAAGTTGGACTGATTAGAAGAATTACGCGAGTGGCCTGGATGCGGAAGGCCGAGGATCAAAGAGAATGGAGACGCATGCGGGAGGCCTACGTAGGACAGTGTACGGTCACAGTCTGATGATGATCACTCTTTCTCATACCATCAAGATACTTAGAATGTGATATCAAGGTAAAGGAGTGTGTAAACTGAATAAAGCCACGCCGTTTACTCTTATTTATATAAAGTAAAACAAGTATACAAGAATTTAACTTAGAACTATGGCATGCGTTAATGCATTGCTGAGAGGTTAAATCACGGCCAGGAAAAGCAGTCTTAAAGCGACACTGACTTAAACCTCGACCAATCGTCATGCGAGGTTGACGTCAGACTTTCCGGGCTACGAGAAAAGTGCTACCTTCTTTGAAAACTATATCTGTCATTGGGAAACACGGTTCTCTCGTTGACCACTATGCGTGAGTGGCACTACATGAAAGCGCAGTCCTTGATATCGATAGCCTGGAGCTGTCGGTTAGCTTTTGGTTGGGTCAAGATAAACGATGCCGATCAATGAAATGCGACGACCGGTATCAAGTGTCTTTAAAAAAACGAAGAAACGCTACGTATCGGAAAGACATGTCTACTGAAAAGACAACGTTCGATAAGGAAGACAGCTGTTGCGCCCAAAAACTGCCAAACAGAGTGATAGTCTACCTTTTGCGAAATGGATTAACAACACCATAATAAAAGTGAGAGAATTCCGGATGTGGAAGGAAGACAAGTGCGATGAATCTCAATTTACCACACGTTTCTAAATTTAACAGTAGATCGACACAAGATGACTGGGATTCTACATTTTTATACGACTTCCATACCTGTTATATACTTTCTTTCTGATCTTTCATATTCGCTCTATAGCTGAAATGTATGGAGACCACGAATTGACACCAAACAGTTATACTATCAGTCTTATTATTGTCACAAGTCATCTCTGCTCTCTATGACCTCCGCAAAATACATACATCTATGTACGAGTATAACTCTCGTATAGTTCTCGAACTGGTTCAGAAAAATGGGTGGTTTAAAAGGAATAAGAAAGTACATATCTAAGGAATATTTAGTACTAAACACAAAAGTTTTAATATAATTACAAAAATAATAAGAATACCATTCTTCTTCGTAGTGTCAATCCGGTGGATTGGTTTGCAGCAACAGAATCTTGCATCTCGATCTCCATTCCTCTCGGTCCTCCGCAACCCTTTTCAGCTCAGCATAAGCACTACAATTCATGTCCTCGAATACTTGCTGCACATACTCCCGTCTAGGGCGCCCTCTACAGTTTCTACCCTCAACCATCCCCTCCACAATATCGTGAATAAGACCATCGTGGCGCATGATGTAACCAATCCATCGGGCTCGCCTCTCTGAGATGGTTCTTATTAGTTGCCTATCTTCCTTGATTATTCTGAGAACCTCATTGTTCGTGACGTGGTCTCTCCACGAAATTCCGAGAATTCTTCTGTACGACCACATCTCAAAGGCCTCTAGTCTTTTTTTATCACTTTCAGATAAGCACCATGTCTCACAGCCGTACATTAAGATGCTCCGAACAAGTGTTTTGGCAAGTTGCTTGCGGAGCCCTAAAGAAATATTCTTTGACTCAAGAATTTTGGCTTTTTTTATTGAAAGCTAGCCTTGCTTGATGTATTCGACTGTTGACTTCTCTTTTTGTTCTGCCAAATTCTAATAAATGACAATAATATTAATATTCAGGGAATATGCTTTATTTTTATTATTATCTCGTATTATATCTTGTATACAATCTACTTGGAAAAGGTTTTTCTTTAAATAATAGAAATATACATACATTTTTCATATTATAATTTTAGAAATTAATTTTAATTAAAAAATTAATAAATTAAAAATATTTAGTTTTGATTCACAATTTATTTTTAAATTATAATTATGCAGTTTCACCAAGTATTGTCAGTTGAAAACCTTAATGTTTTTCATATTACATCTTTAGGTGGATTTAGAAGAGAACATCACAAATATAAGTGCGGATAACTGTTTTATTCTGAGAAGCATGTGTGTCACGTGCGTCTGTAACATAGGTTCGTGGTATCGACATGTTATTATTTACTCCCGCCGCTAAGTTGCCTCCAGTCCCGGGCTTATTGGATTACCCTCCTCTCGTCCGGCCCTGACAATTAACACGGCAAACTTGATTTTCGCCCCTCGCACACCCAATGATCAATTGCGAAACCTTGATACATAGTTAACTCAAAAGCACTTCGATCACACACCATCAGACGTTATCACATGTTGTCAGTTAGTCATATTGAATATGAATGTGAGAAAGGAAGATGCTCGAGAACCAGGCAAAGCAAATTCTCACAGATACAATGTAATGTTTTTAAAGTTTATATCTATAAACTGAATGCTTCAATTAAATATAATACAAAATTTCACTTGGCAAATAAACAGAACATAATAAAGCAACACAAAATATGATTTTTAAAAAAAACGCTTTTCAAAGATCACAGAGATCCACGAAACCAATATTGAAGTATTATTTTTTCAAATCAAACATACTTTACACTTTTTATTCATATGATTGAATTGCATGTTTTTTTCTGTTTTTTTTTTAAGTAAAAAATACCATGCAAATTAGGCTTACGGTTACATAATGCTAGTGCAAAAAATCAACAAATAATATATTCCATTTCAACCTCGTTTACTGTACATTTGCACACCGCGACTTTATATACCTAATTTGGTCAATGGTTTTCATATAAATAAATGTTCTTATACTACTACTAACTTTATTATTACTTCTAGTTTTTTCGTTAAAAAATATATTACTTACTGAATACACCTTATATAAGTGTACTTCAATGATTATACATTTATTTTATATTTTTCAATTTGATATATCGTTTATATTTCTTAATTACGATTTTTTTAATGATTTAAATGATCCTAATATAATCATGTTATCTAATGTTATGTGAAATAAGTAATCATTAAACATATAACTTTTTTCCATTCATTTTAACATAAATTACGTTTTTTTATATACTTATCATTTT